>VUQJ01027943.1:9517-27311 GCA_015108635.1 Andinoacara biseriatus | reverse complement strand
CTACCTGCAGCCCTATATATAAGGCCCACTGACTGTTTACAAGATTGTAGACACCTGTGATGCTAATTAGTGAACACACCTTGATTTAACATGTCCCTTTGGTCACATTTTTCAGGGGTACCATCATTTCTGTCCAGGCCTGTTTCATGAGTTTATTTTTTTAAATAATTCTGTTGAAGCATGGTTAAAAAGCAATAGCAGACTTTCGTTTGTTCATTTTCATAGAATTTTTATTTATTATTACTTTTGTCAGATTAAAGTTATTTCTGTTACCATTTTGGGTTTTTCTTTCATTAACCGAGGGGTAACAACAATTTTGTCCACGTCTGTACCTGATTTAGCGAGCCTTGAGCAGTTGGAGTCTGTTCTAGTATGTGTGACTCGTTTGTCCCAGTCAACCTTTTAAACATGCAAGCCACAGCTAAACAAAATGTATCTGCAGTACAGGCCTTATGCAGTGACAAACACATTTACAAACTGATGCACAAAAAAAGTGCAGAACCATCATATTCAGGGTCACAGGGAGGCTGGAGCCTATCCCAGCTGTCATACAGTAGGGGGAGAGGCAGGGTATACCCTGTATAGGTCACCAGCCTGTCACAGGGCCAGCACAGAGAAACAGACAACCATTCACACCTATGGGCAATTTAGAATCACCAATTAACCTAACCCCAGTAACTGCATGTCCAGGCCAAAGTGGATTCAAACCCAGACCTTTGAGCTGTGAGGCAACAGTGCTAACCACCACGCCACCGCCACCATAATAATGCTAGCACAGCATGAAAGCGAGAGGGAGATGAGCTAGCTATACTTCTAGTGACACCAAAAATGTAGGAACACATTTGTAACACATTCATATGTTTTCCTAATAAAGGCCTCACAGATATAATATACTTAGTGTCCCAATTAAATGCATACTGTGAAATTGTAACAGATTCAAATTGTCAGCTGCCATCTTTACCGTTTGTTTACCAGTTCCCCTGAACTGGAAAAAGAGGAGGAGGGTTTTACAGTCATGACTTCTCAAGTGAAATGAATACTTCTTGGACTCTCAGACTTTGTAAACTTTAAAGGATTGACTAAAACCAAGAACGAACTGTGATGTAACAATGTAACCACTGAGGTACTGGAGGACAATACTCTTTAATCAAGGAAAACAGGGATAGAGGGTTAAAAAATTATGCCAAAAGAAAAAAGCAAGCTGCAAAATCAACTGCCGAAGGGCTAGACGTTTACATCACCTTACTTTTTATGCATTTTCCTAATTGGCTTCATGCACAAACTCACTCACTTAAAAAGTGGGCCAAATTGAACTACAACCTGCCATGTGAAATGAAGGCTATACAATTTATTTTTTAGTGGCAAATCTCGTTATCAATACAAGCTAAAGCAGTTCCAAGCATAATTGTCCTGTTTATCAGTTCTATTACAGGTTTTCTAGAGGCATCAAGCTAGGGCAATAAATAAACCCAGGTACTGTAGAGTTACAACGCAATACCCTGGCTCACTTGATAGATCTCTAATAAACACCACATCCCTCACAAAAAAGAATTATGCTATCTATTTCAATGTCTTCTAGAGAGCAACATCTCCCATACCAGAGCAATTACCAGGAGAGCCTGTATCACATTTTTTGTTATAAATGACAAGCCTTCACCTTTGCTTGGCAATGAAAAAATGGCACAAATGATTAAAAGAAACATGATTCAGATAACAAATGAGTAATGAGAAATGAAATGTTGTTTAGGTAATTTCCTTCATTGACAATTCATTAAATATTTAAAATTCTGTGTCTCTCTGATATTATTGTGTAATGGAAAGCCAACATTGCAGAATTCAAACAAAGCAGCAAAGGATAATTAATGTAAACATGCCAAGAGATTCTTAGACAGTATTTGCATCAGTTTTGCATTGCTTCATATTCATTACAGAAATGAATGCTGATATTTTGAGTTGGAGTTATTTCTATGGATTAGCAAAAACTTTTCTTTTTGCACAATTATCTGACGCATAAAGGCTCTCAAAGCGCAACTTTCAGGTTTATTTCTTAATTTAATACTTCTAGGAAATGATAGCTTAAAAAGTAAAAGCAGTGTTTGTCTCCAAAATGCTTTTTTTCCACAGTGCATTACATTAGTGCCCGACTGTGCTTTGAGCAGGTGAAGAAATGGAACTTCACTGATACATCTGTAAGAAAAAAAAGGTGCTCATCTTAAGCAGGAGGATTGTGTTCCCAGACATATAATGGAAATATTTGTGGGGTGTCAAAACCAAAATCATGTAAAACGAAAACACACAGTTGCGTCGGTTCCTCCATCAGCTGCAATGTATTTTCCCATCACCAGCAGGCTCAATGATCACAGATCCATTTAACTCAACAAAAACACAAACATGTCTGGTGTTGCTAAATTCGAAATCAGTCAGCTGTCTCCCAAGTCTTTCTCTCTCTTTTCATGTAGCACTGTGAAGTATAAAAACTACTTTCAGCTGCTGCACTATTTCCCAAGGGGTCATCACAACAGATGGTCCACATGTTTGATTTGGCACAGATTTTACACTGGATGCCCTTCCTGATGCAACCCTCCCATTTACCCATGCTTGGGACCAGTACTGCAAGGACAGTAGCTTGTGACCCCTTGAGGCTTGACGTGTCTCCTCCAGGAATCAAACAGTGGATCTTTTGCATGTACATTTACCACGTTAACCACTACAATACAGAGCCACTATCCATCCAGCCATTGTCTTCCACTTATCGGGGTCTTGATCACGGGGGCAGCAGAGACTCCCAGACCCCACTGTCCCCTGTGAAACGGTGTTTGTGGCTGAAATATTGTGTTGATTTTTTTCTGGCTCCCTACTTCCTATGTCATAGATCAGACTATTTTTATTTTCATTTTAACTATGTTATAATTTTATTGTGTTGTTTTATATTGTTATGCTATAATTTATTTATAACATAATTGTAACATGTATAAATCTACATTTCCACATTTTTTTTCTTGTTGAACGTGACTTAACTGCTCCCCATTTTTCCATGTCAGAATCGAGGGTTTTTTTGAGGTACAGTAGTACAGTAAACCTACTAAAGACTAAATAATAATGTAGGCTATATAAAGACATTTTTTTCCAAAAATCTAGATTTTCTGGTGCTTAATTTACCAACACATGAATGCGCATTGCTCATAAAAGTAAACATGTCCTTATGCATATAGACTATGTTTCACATGGCTGCACCAAAGCTGACTATAACCTATCACCAGAGGTGGGAAGTAATGAAGTACAAATACTTCGTTACTGTACTTAAGTAGATTTTTCAGGTATCTGTATTTTACTTGAGTATTTATTTTTCTGACTACTTTTTACTTTTACTGCCTAAATTAATTTTACTGCCAAGTGTCTGTACTTTCTACTTCTTACATTTTCAGAACTAGCTTGTTACTTTAGGTTTAACATGTTTGCATTTCCGGTCCCTGCACTGCCAAACATCAAACGATCTGAGCGGAGGAATAATAACACAAAAGAGAAAATCGTACCGGTGTATCCTCTATCACTGGGCTTATTGCATGCAAAGACATTAAAGAGGCAAACTGTATAATAAATGTATCATTTATAGCACTATAATCAGGGGTTACAGTGAGCTGCAGATGTCCGTAAGTTGTCCTCGCAGTACTTCAACATTTAGCTAACGCTACTGAAGAGGAGCGAGCATAGCGAGAGTAATGTGCCGCATGTAATTTTAAATGCAACATTTCTAAATGCTCAACAGCTGCAGGTCAGCTGATCACAGCCTGCACACCAACATCATTTACTGGAGCTCACAATAAAAAGTTGTGATTCTTCTCCCCATGCAGAGCCACTACAGCTGATCTTAGGGTTCCTCCACCTTCTGAATGCCACTGTAACCTCTAAGTATCCTCATGTTGGTGTTTAGGTGGAGGCACAGTCACCCTCTGCTATGGAGGACACAGAAAATAGAGCTGTTTTTAAATTTCCTTTCACAGTTTGTGTCCTACAGAACAGATTCAAGATGAGTACAGTCATTAGAATTAGGATTTAGATTGGAATAACATTTGTATTCTCATTTAATATTATTATAATAATATATAATGAGGTTCACTTAGCTTTACACAAAAATAGTTGGTAGAAATGTCCTCCACAAAAGAACTACTTTTACTTTCTTACTTTGAGTATATTTTAGAGCCTGTACTTTTTTACTTTTTTCTTGAGTAAAGAAGTTGAACCAGTACTTTAACTTTTACCAGAATAGTGTTTAACACAAGTACTACTTGTGACATTCTGTACTTAAGAGAAAATAATTTCCCTCATTTATTGTTTATCTCTCTTGATAACAGTATAAAGGGGAATATTGTAAATTATATCACATCATAGTTTAGCAGCACCCTTTAATATTTGTAAGTTTCTTCCTCAGCAGTAAATGAAATACTCAATTACGCAACCAGTTTGCCAAAATATTTTCTTACTGTGCCTCTGCTTTCTGATCATCAAATCATCATTATTTTCTGCTGTCATTATTCTTAAACTCTACTACTACTATATTTGGCTAACCATTGAGTTTGTCACAGTTTTAAAATAGATTTCACTGAAGCTAACATAAACACAAGAATTTACTCCTGAATAAATGTCTTTGGGCTTTTGACTAAGGTAAGTTAAACAACAAGAGTGGAGATAGAGATTCTATTTTTAGTTTCACTTCATTTTTCATGCCTGCCACTTGTTCTGTCAGTAAATCTTTTTTTTTTTTTACTTTTTGTGTAGGTGTTATACCAAATGTCTACTTTGGAGTACCTTTTTACAGATTTTAGTTTTGTGTGTGAAGGACAGAATCGTGTTTCAGCTAAAGCAGGGGGGTTACAAAGCCTGCTTCCTATGTTCATGTAAATTCCATATCATTGACTTTGCAGGACTTACAGTTGCTGACTGTTGACTAATGACTTTGCTACCATTCAGATATTTGAGTGCGAAGGATTTTAAATGTATGAAAATATAGAGGTTGACACATATAGTTTCTCAATGTCTCTTCAACTGAACACTGTTGGGGCTCTCCTGAGAAATACTTGTTATGGTCCACAGAGTTGGTGGTCTTAAACAGTGAATATTCAACACTTTTATATACTGGTATATACTGTACATTCATATGCACAAGTTGAAATTATAGTTGTGCTGTAATTTCAGCTACAAGCAAACTGATCACTCAGAGAGAAACTGAATGTTTCTTTTTTTTCTTCTTGGAATTCTGAACAGCTGGACAGTACAGAGGGAGAGAGAGATGCCTTACTCTCCCGGAGTGAAGTTCTTCTGGGGGAGATTTTTTTTAAAGTTAGATTATTGTAACCCAGGTTAATATGCTCTAATGTGAATTGGTTTTTGCACATTTGAGAATTGTCCCTGAATAAGTATGAACAGGTATATTTTCATTGCTGTTGTTATTTTGTACTTTTGTTTTTGCTTTAGCAAATTTACCAGCTGGAGACAATCATAGTAACCACAGCTCCACTCACTGGTAGAAGAAAAAAGCAGCAGAGAGTGAGCAGGAAATTGTATCCGTCTGAAACCAGCAGAAAACAGTGTGAGGGAAAGATTAAACAACCAAGCAAGTTTATTTTACGTTTTTTAAAAGTGACGATGTCCACCTTCAGTCCCACAGCTAAAATGTGTTTTAATTGAGTTTGAATGAGGATTCGATGCGTCAAAGTGGTTTTCTTTGTGTCAGTTAGCATGCTATTTCCTCCTGTTCTTTATTAAATATGCTGTTGAAGTCACTGATAGCTAAGATAGGACCTAGGAAGTGTGTTTTATATTATGTATTTTATATTCTTTTGCCATGTAAACTGACATTTTCTGATAATGTATTTAGGTTATGCTAATAAGCACGGTAAATGCAGTGTTGCCAATTTAGCGATTCATTGAGTTTTTAGACCCCCCTAGTGACTTGTTTTCAAAAACCGGCTAGCGACAAATCTAGAGACATTTTCTGGCAACTTTTGGAGACAGCCCCTAAAGTCAAAATCCTCTGTACATACAGCTCCCATAACTCATACCTGTGATCCTGCCCTCCACCCCCACCCAAAGAGTCCATCCATCCATCTGCTTCCGCTTTTCCTTTTCAGGGTTGCGGGGGGGCTGGAGCCCATCCCAGCTGACATGGGGCGACAGGCAGAATACACCCTGTATGTAGCCAGCCTGTCACAAGGCTAACACAGAGAGACAGCCAACCTATGTGCAATTTAGAACCTAACCCTAGTAACTGCATGTCTTTGGACTGTGGGAGGAAACCGGAGTACCCGGAGGAAACCCATGCAGAAAATTAGAGGAGAACGTGTATACTCCACACAGAAAAGGCCCGGGCCAAAGTCGATTTAATTTGGATTAATTTATTGAGCTTGGGTTTTAATGTTTGCAGCAGACAAGGATTACAGACAAGACAGCTACTAACAAAGAAACTGAACAGGAATTTAATTCATGTTTCACCTTTTTCTATTATGCTGTAGTTTATATTCATGTAAAACTTTAAAGCCAATCATTTTATTGCACAAGCACCCTTTGCATCTAATTTATTTATTGTTTGTGCTCAAGTAAGTACACACTAGTCTTTTTTACGTGTTGTATAAGCGCTTGCAGTGCTCAGTCAGCGTAGAAAAACGCTATATAAGAACTAGTCCATTTACCATGAAACTATGGAATTCCAAATTTGTGGAAGTGTGAGATGCTAGCTCGCATGAGGCATTATTTATTTATTTCTTTTTTAATTATTCCTAATGTGCTGAAGCGGTCAATGCCCAGTCAAATTTGTCTTTTGCCTTTTGCCTTTGAACAAATAAATTTGTGGCTCTCTATGTAGACCCCTTTGTTTGACCATTTTGTTTGTCGCTGTGTTAGTATCTCATGTAAAATGACAGTAGCGCAACTGTTATTTTACTTGAGCACACACAATATACTTGAACAGTTCAAACACTGAGTATTAATTCAATTCAATTCAATTTTATTTATATAGTGCCAAATCACAGCAAACAGTTACCGCAAGGTGCATTATATTGCAAGGTAAAGAACCTACAGAGAAAAACCCAACAATCCAAACGAAACCCTATGAGCAAGCAATTGGTGACAGTGGAAAGGAAAACCTTTAACAGGAAGTAACCTCTGGCAAACCAGGTTCAGGGAGGGGCAGTGATCTGCTATGACCGGTTGGGGCTGAAGGGAGAGAGACAGGAAAAAAGACACAGTGTGGAAGAGTCAAAGATTAATAATAACCAGATATGGGAAGTAACGAAGTACAAATACTTCGTTACTGTACTTAAGTAGATTTTTCAGGTATCTGTACTTTACTTAAGTATATATTTTTCTGACTACTTTTTACTTCTTTACTCCCTACATTTTTACACAAATATCTGCACTTTCTACGTCTTACATTTTCAAAACAAGCTCGTTACTTTAGGTTTAACGTGTCTGAGAAAATTTTCCATTTCTGGTCAGTGCTGGAGCCGGCTCCTGATTGTGAGTGGGTTTTTTGGAAGCTGCAACGACAGGGTGGAAGCAGAGACACACCACACAGTAGACTCCTGCAAAGTTCGCTTGGAGACCGGAAAGAGCTAGACGAAGTTACCTGTTACATAGAGGCTATACATGGGAAAGGTGAGGAAAATGAGTGACAGAAAACGTAAAGCACAAAAAGTGCGTGCAGTTTGTCACACAGTGTCTGCTAGCTAAAAGAACAGCTGCTGTATTTCCAGGGAGAGCAAAGAATGAGCGATAACTTCACCCAGATGGATAAATTTGTAAGAAAGAGGACGGGAGAGGAAGAAGAGAGCAGCAGCAGGTCAGCTGATCACAGCCTTCACACAAAGATCATTTACTGGAGCTCACAATAGAAAGTTGTGATTCTTATCCCCATGCAGACCCACTACAACTGATCTTAGGGTTCCTCCACCTTCTGAATCCCACTTTAACCTCTGAGTATACTCATTTTTGTGTTTTTGGTGTGGAGGCACAGTCACCCTTTACAATGTAGGCAACAGAGAATAGAGCTGTTTTTAAATTCCCTTTCACAGCTTGTGTCCTACATAACAGATTCAAGTTGACTACATTCATTAGAATAAAAATTTATTTTGGAATAATATTTTTATTCTCATGTATTATTTTATATTATTACAATAATATATAAAGAGGTTCATTTAGCTTTATAGAAAAATAGCTGGTAGCTGGTCCTCCAAAGAGCTACTTTTACTTTCTTACTTGACTACCAAAGTTGAACCAGTACTTGTACCAGAGTAGTTTTTAACACAGGTTTTTGTACTTACTACTTAAGTACAGAATGTCAGTACTTTTGCCACCTCTGATAATAACTAATGCAGAAGACGGGCCTGAAAGCTGAAGGCTCTGCCTCCCATTCTACTCCTAAGTATCCTAGGTACCACAAGTAAGCCAGAAGTCTGAGAGTGAAGTGCTCGATTGGCAAGATACAGCGCTTTGAAGACTTTGAGGTAAGGCGGGCCTAATTATTCATGTCTTATAAGTAACAAAAAGGATTTTAAATTCAATTCTGGATTTAACAGGAAGCCAATGTAGAGAAGGTAATATGGGAGAAATATGCTCTCTCTTTCTAGTCCCTGTCAGTATTCTCACTGCAGCATTTTGGATCAGCTGAAGGCTTTTCAGGGAGCTATTAGTTCAGCCTAGAAGTCATAAATGTATGAATTAGCTTTTCAGCATCACTCTGAGACAGGATGTTTCTAATTTTCAGTCCTACATATTAAGGGTGTAGCATTCTCCAAAACCTCAGTTGTTGGACCCCGGTTCTGGCTGACACCTCAGCTTTTCATTAGACAAAAGGAATAGCCAAAAAAAAAGAATTACCATAGACCTGATCATTTAATCATGATTGAGCAAAAAACAGACAAAAAAACTCCAATATTCTTACAGTATGCACTTGCTGTTCACTGATGATCTGCCAAGATTTGATCACTCTATCATACTGTACTTTAGCATCTCCATCTAGGTGTGTCATGGTACAGGAGAATACATTCAATCATAAAGAAACTACAGAGCACTGTGTATTTTATGAATGTTGTACTTGAGGCCAGACTTATATTAATGACCACGTGATGTTTCACAAAAGGAATAAAGAAGGTTTTAGAAAACTTTTAGCTGTTTTCTTTTTTTTATATATATACAGCATTCTTTAAATAAAATTATAGCAAAATAAAGCTTGATTTGTTTGTACTGTGTTACTAAGGCTAGTTACTAAGTACTATAGTACCAGTCAAAAGTTTGGACACACTCACACATTTATATGAATGGGTGAGTGTGCCCAAACTTTTGTCTGGTACCAGAGCATTAAAATAGTAACAATAGCTACTAGGCAAATATGTAGCTGGCATAGATGTTTTATTCAAATACACATAATGTGCATGTTAAGCTGATCTCAACTTAGATATATGAAAAGTGCTTGCTCTACCCTCTCCACAGTGGTGATGAGAAGTAAGATCATTATATCTACTCGTTATTGCCAGGACACAACTGAATCCTGCCATGGCCGCTCATTTCCTCTCAAATGAAAGAAAATATTGCAGAGGATGAGCCTATTTTTATATTCAAACTGTTGTAATGAAGACGGAACAAAGAAAGTAGCTTAGAAACAGCACAAAGTGACTGAAGAGAGAGAAGATCATGAAGTAAAGAGGACCATGGTGGCGATTAATATGATTTGCCAGAAAATCCAGGTTTCCCTGGTTTCCCAATCATAGCTGATGCTTTGAGCCAAAGCCATGCTGCAAACCGGGATGGCTTCACAATCCCCTAGCTCAGAAGTATTGTTATGTCTCTTGGGTATTATCTTACAAAGCTCATTATGCTGCAGAAACAAAAAGAAGACGACACAGGCCCAGAATTGTAGTAACTCTAGTGTGCACGCATACATATGCAGCGCACACAGCCACATGCTCATACAGCAGTTTAATCTTGCAGAGACGTGTATTATCAGTATAAATCCCAGCGTGGCCCCAGATATGTGGGCATGCAGCTGTGCACCATTAAAAACAGATGTGACATATTCATATCTTAAATTCTCTGAGACAGATAATCTAAGTACAGTAAATTAAGCAACGTGTAAACGATAAATAAACCAGACAAACATTTACTCCACATAACCTACTGAAGCCTATAATGTCGTGTGGACATTCAGTGAATTTAGCTGGCACAGTCACAACTACTAGTCCTGTCAGAGGCATATGCACTTGTATATTCATAGATGTACCTGATCTTTCAGCGTTTTGACAAGTGTGCACTCAATATAAATGTATGCACTGTGCATATAATAACAGATTGCACTACTGTTCTGCAATCAAGCTTTAAAAAGCTGTAGTTGCAAGCACTACTGTGATAAGATTGTGTCGCTCACTTCTTAAATTTCTAGCCACCCACCATCCAGTTCAAAAGGACATTACAGCATATCCTCTTTAAATATATTAACAGCAGAGGTTTGTAGATAACAAATGTTTTCAAATCAAATCATGTAAATACAGCTGAAGTAAGATTTACTGTATATAGAGTACTAAAGACTACAGAGACTGAGGGAGTTCATCTGTGCTCAAAATGACACAATCATGGTGGCTGTTTAAAGCCATTTCAAATCACACTGCCATGAATCCTCATCTAAAAGCTCAACTTATCCATGTTTTAGAGGCTAGTCAAGACTTTGCTGTAAAAAGAGCCTCAGCTCACTGGAGAGAGAACTTTCCAAAGCTTACTGGCAGATCTTCTTTGTAACTTTCTTGTGTGAGCTTCTGAGAGTTGCTGCTTTTTGGAGTCTCGAAGATCTGTCAAGGAATATACGCTTGAAGGTACCATTCAGTACATGATCCATGATTCTGATATCGCCGTCTGTGCGTTTTCCTCATGTTAAATTTGTTTTTATACCTTATAAGAATAGAAGTACTGATGCATTTATACATACAGTTTGTCTATAACCTTGAGTCTCATAGACATTGGGGTTGCCCATCCTCATTTATTTGTATGTCAAAAAGACTTTGGGATTAGGTACAGCACAGCAAAAGAAAAAAAGCTATAGAACTCTCCAGTTTAGCTAATGTTGGCATTTAAACTTCTCCAAAGTTAAATCTCTGTTAAAACATGCTTTGTTTTTCCAATTGAAAATTTTTTTTTAAAGTTTTCTTAGAATACCAAAATAGTCCCAGAGCAAACATTAATGTGAGATCACAAATATAGTGATCTCAAGCCATTACAAGTGTAATAAATGGAGCAATTTATTTATTTTTATTTATTTATTTATTTTTAAGAATTAATGACTCTTGCACTTAACTTAATAATTTGTTCCACAACCCTTTGATGCAGTCACTGCACTCAAGCGATTTCTGTAACTCTCAATAAAACTTTGTTTGATAATCTTCACTGTACCCCGCACAGATTCAAGATACCTTGTGCCAGTAGCAGCAAAGCAGCCCCAGATTGTAACAGTAGGTAACGTGTTCTTTTCTTTGTAAAGCTGATGTGATTTTCAAAAAGGCTCCAGTTTTGTCTTATGTATCCAAAGGACATTCTCCAAGAGGTTTTGTGGCTTGTCAATATGTACCTTGGAAAATTCCCCTCTAGCTTTTTTATGATTTGCTTTCAACAGTGGTGTCCTCCTTGGGCACCTCCCATTAAGTCCACTTTGGCTCAAAGAACGACAGATGTGATCTAACATTGATGTACCTTGACCTTGGCGTTCCCCTCTATTCTCTTTGGAAGTTGTTCTGGGCTCTTTATTTACCATTCGCATTATCCGTCTCTTCAATTTGTCATCATTTTTCTTCTTGCGGCCACGTCCGGTTGGCTTCAGTCACATGGACCTTAAACTTTTGAATAGTACTGTATGTGCAACTGTAGTCACAGGACCATCAAGCTGTGTGGATATGATCTTGTAGCCTTTACCTTTAACATGCTTGTCAATAACTGTTTTTCTCATCTCCTAAGACGGCTCTCTCCTTAACTTTCTGTGGTACATGTTCAGTGTGATACATATACACATACAGCACAGCAACTACTTTTCACCCTTAAAATAGGCAGACTGGCTGATTACAAGTCCGAAGAGACCTTTGATGCTAATTACAGGACACACCTTAGTTTAGCTTGTCCCTAAAGTTCCCTATGTTCTGGTGTAATGGGTATAAAATTGTATTTTCATTAATTTATGGAAGAAAGTCAATAATACGATAACATTGTAGATGAAATCCCATGCGGTCATAACCATAAGTATTTTCAACACAGACAATAAATATACAGAAAGATATGAATTATTCACAATTAATAATACACTATTTTAATTCATAATTATTGATACAAATTTCACAGTGCAGCACACATGCAAAGTAAAAAGCTAGATATGGTTGCTATTCATGCAGCTTTAGGCCCGGTGAGTTAAAAAATGATGATATTTCTGTCATATTTTGGTTTAGCATTTACTTTGTGAACAGGTTATTTATGTTTTGAAATGTGTAAGTTGAAAAGAAGTGGAAATCCTGCTATGGTTAAAATGAAGATAAAATTATTGGATGCGTTCATGCACCAGGGCTTAAATTGGACAACTGTATAAACCCTAATATGTCATCACTATGACTCAACATGGCACCTCAGTGTTCATTAAACAGACAAATGATGGCCTGGGCATTGCAGAGGTGAGGCTCTTGAAAATGTTGCAGACTGTTGCAAGAGATAAAAAGGACCAAGAGAAAGAAGCAGCAATATTTTCCATCCATCCATGTACTTTCTAAAGAGGTTTTACTACTCTGAGTTTGTGTTCCTGGTGCCTTTTTTGTGAGAGCCTCAGGTCAGAAGATTGGGAGACAAAAAAAAAAAATTACAGCTGTGGGAAAATTAACAGATGTCCTGACCTGGATGTCTTTGGACTATGCAAAGACAGTTGTGCGCTGTTAAGAAATCCATGTGCACACAAATGCACACATGGGTTTCCTAAAATGGAAGTTCTACATATAAAAAAATGGGCAGGGTGACACTCTTGTTCTAATTACAGAGATCCTGTTAATTATAATACCATGTACCAGTACAGGGTAAGCAATTTTTGGAAACGCGAGAGAATTCCAAAGGAATTATGAAGCATGTCAGTGATAAAATTGAGAGATAGTGTACAAGTATTGGTGATTGGGTGTACAAGAAAAATAAAGGAAGTTAGACAAAAAAAAAAGAGAGACACATAAGGTACAGCACACAAGAAAACGTTATTTTGTGTGATGTTGCTATGGAACAGGTAATTGTGAGCATAATTTATAAACCTATGAATTGAACATTTTATCTCACCGGTCTTGACCAAGTAAAAGTCTTTCCCACATATTTAATAGGCAGTGACCTGAACACAAAACTTATTAGGTACAAATTTGGATTTTGGTAACATTTCAGTCTACTTATGTAACACTGATTTTTATAATACCACTTGAGAATTCACAGAATTGGAGAGGATAACACTACTGAATAAGTGAAATTTTATTCATATTTAGTTTCTTTTTGTCTGTTTCCAATGGAGCCTTGAGGATTTTGTCAACGTTTCATGACTTCCTAACAACGCAGCTTTTTTAATACTCACTTGGGTACATGTCTGGGGGTTATTATTGAATTTTGTTACATTATGTGGTATTGCAGAGATTATGCCTTTCCTACTGAAAGGGGGGAAAATGAGTTAAACTCAGCACTATTAGCTATTTGTCTGGCAAGTTGAGCTGAAGGATTTTGTTGTCCAGTACAGACAATTGATGGATTCTTGATCATAATCTGTGATGCAGGGTGATTACTCAAGCAGACTGACCTCAGTGGATGTTGGTAACATCACAAAGCCTGAAGGGAGTATAGCAATAGCCACGGAGATGTTCTTGCATAGTAATGCTCTCTGAGGGAAGTAATGGTATTTCTTTGAAGCTATGTTAAAAAATAGTTCACACTGGTTGGCCTCAGCATGCTAAAGTTTCCAAATGTTTATCTAAGAAGAAAATGTTTTCACAAGGGATGAAACTTTTGAACCTTTCAACATGGAAGCAAGCTGTATGGTGACTTCGTGCAAGTGATGCATGTGTGCATGCAGGCACTTATCTGTGTGAATGCTGGTGCGTGTGTGTATGTGTGTGCATCTGTGTGTAGGTGTGTGTGTGTGTGTTCTTGTTCTTTTGCATGAATGTAAACATGATTTTCCCAGCAAAAGCTAATACCATTAGTAAGAATGTACAACAATCCCCATGAGTATGTTATCAATGCATAATTCAGCAAGCACATAAAAACTTAAAAATGTGCATCCTTTTTAGTGTGTTTGAGTGTTTTTGGGTGGCAGTAAGGGGAAAATGCATTAAAAAATATTTTTAGAAAACCAAACTACACACTCATACCTAAACACCCAATCATCCCTTTACTGCAGAGAGAAACGCCACTGCATCGTCAAACTTGTAATTTTAATCACGTAAAACTTTATAAAGGAATCTTTTTATCATGCCGGAAATTTATTCCAACAGCTCAGTATCACTTTAACCACAATTATTTAAGGATGTCTTTTCCATTATGCCTCTGTGAGGTGCCAACAGCGTCACACTGGAAAACAACTTAGTTCCACTCCCAAGGAGTCCCTAAAAGGGCTGTAATAAGAGTTATTACTTTGCCCAGAGGAAGTGATATCTATGCAGGCTGCAAACACATTTCTTAAAACTGCCACTTACCACATACCTGCTGTTCTCTGTCAGTCCAGATACAGAGTAACTGTTATTGATTATAACAGTGCATGATTTACTGTGTTTCTTTCTCTGCTTGCAAAGCTCACAGGGATTTTCCAGTTTCATTCAGTCCTTCATATGACAGCAAACATCTATATGACAATGGAGCCTATACACACAAATCCAAAAATACTAAAAACAGGTATTGTAGTCATACACAAATTTGTAGTACACAAACGTGTCACCTGTACCACAGTGGCTAAATTACTTTTGGATGGGTAGATGGAAAACTACAGTAGTTGGATATGCTGAAAACAAAAACATAATGCAGAACTTTAGGCATGCAGCTCTTTATTCATTAATATTTGGGCTTTAATAAATTCCTACGCAACTGCTGAATGCTGAAAAAAGAGATGAAATTATCACTAATCTGATAACACTGTTTATTTGTGTAATAGGATTAATTGTTCAGCTGTAACTTCTTTGTCCAAGCACCCAAAACTGTCTCTTTTTGTGGCAACTTTTGTATGTGACACTAAATGAACATTCCACTTTGAGGAGACACAGTAAGGCCCCAGTCACACAGCCATAGAGACTGGTCAGTAACCATCTAGTAACAGCTTTTCAGGAAAAATATGTATTCCTGACCGTTTGGCGAGTGGTTGCAAGAGGTTGCTTACCATCACTAGGTGAAACTGGCCTCAAAGAGGTATTGTATATATTGTTGCCACAAAAAGCTTCTTGCAATTGCTTTGTTCGCTAGCAGATTCCCACATTTGTAGTTCGTATAGGAGATGCCGACTTTTCAACAAACACTCGCCAACTACTGGCTAAGCAGTAGTGAAAATGTGAAACTGTGTGCAACACAAACCAGAAACGGAGACCATTCGCCTTCAAAGTAAAGATTGCTCCTTTTAAAATGTGCTGGCTTCAGGGGTAAGAGAGGGGTAATATTCTCCCTTTCAACTTTGTGTCACACTTTTTTAAAGTTCCACTACCGCTCAGTGGTTAGCGAATGTTTGCCGACAAGTCGGCCTCCAACCAGTTTCCAGGCCTGTATGGCTGAGGCCTAAGACAAAATTTAAGGATTAAAAAACATTATCTAATGAAACTAATCTGTGAAATTAAACTAATGGGCAGGTAACTTGGGAAAAATTATTTTTAATCTCAATGTGATATTTACCTGGGTAAAGGGTGTCGAATCATAACTGAAAAGAGTTCAGCAGTATGGGAATGATTTTTTTTTTTAGAGGATTTCACATATAAGACAAAGAAAGAAAGAAAGAAAGAAAGAACACTTCAGGTTTGTGCATTTAGCTCTATATGATAACAAAGAACAGTATGCAAGAACCATTCATCACAAGTTTGCAATTCTGCCAGAGAGAAATAAGAATGACAAAGAAGTTAGAACAAGAGAAAGGAAAAGACAAAGGCAAGTACCCAAAACCTGTAGTAGCCACTCACTGCAGCCAATGGTCTGTTGCTAGGCTGCATTATTAGACAGTAAATTAAAAGCTTTGGATGGTAATTTCAACAAATATACAAATTCAGCATTGATGTTTGCTCATTCATCCATTGTCTTATCCGTTTATTCCTACTCAGGGTCAGAAGGTGCTGGAGCACATCCCAGCATAGACTGTACAGAAGGCTGGAAAATACCCTTGACAAGCTGCCAGTTCACAGATGAAATGACATGGACACACACTCATTTGTACTCACAAGCACATCTAGGGACAACCTGTAGTCTCATATTAAACTAACATGGATACATTCGAACCATGGCAGGTAAAATGGGCAACTGGATAAAACTAAAGCCGCAGGCTAATGACTGAATAACAATAATTCAAACATGCACATACAGTATATACACAAAGAAACACTCCATTTTGCCCATTATTTATAAAACATTAATACCTCAAAGGCACACAAACTGGTACTCATCTTTGCCACTTTATCTTCTAAAAATAATTCTGCTTTTAACTAACTCAAGCAAGTTCGCTCATTAAAAAAATGTGTATATTAATAATGATGCATTTCATGGTCTAGTTTGCAGGCCATCTAAACTACAGTGGTCCTTCCTGTTAATGCCTGTACCTGACTCACTCTGTATGTCTTTAAAAGTGACAGCTCATCATAGATCTAATGTCAGGGACACTAGTCAATGTATCTTATACTGACAGTAGATAACAGGACATAAGACAAAAAAAAAACATAAAAAAGCATAAGATTTTCCAGTCAAACTGAATAAAATTTATGTTTACTGGCATTGGATTTACATGCTGAGCCGAGCATAAAATAAACGATGATCGAAAGTAGACTGTTTACTTATTAAAATGACCCCAATGCTCTTCTCACACTGGGTTATGAGAACAGCAAACAAACCAATATGATAATAACTTGCTCCTCTTCACATCACCTCTAATCCTTTGTTCATTTTAATCTCTAACATATGAAAAACATTCCCCTTATATTTGTGCATGCTTGTGTGTGGACATATTTGCATGCATGTGTGATTCGCTGAAGTTATGTATCTCAAAAGATATCCAGCGTTTCAGCCACAAAATGCGAATGACTTTCCCTACCTCGGCAGCCTTCATCCTTCCAAAGTCGACACTGATTCAGAAATACACCACCGTAAGGTCTGCCAGTGGGGTTATGCCAGACTCAGAGGAAGAGTCTTTGTGAACCGTGACATCCAGGTGAAGAACTGCCTGTTTACAAAGCAGTTGTTCTTCCCACTCCAGTGCAAGAGGCACAAACACAGACCAGCTATGAACACAGATTGAGTAAGCCTGGATCCCATCAACAGACATGAAATCCTGGCTCTAGGTAATTGTGCACCTTTAGGTGGAAAAAACTAAGGAGAAAACAAAAGCACAGCGGGACAACTGACCATCTAAGGCTTTTCTTAAACTATCATCAGTGTACTGTGTTTCAAGTGCAATATGTTCATTACAGCATTCAGCTTAGTCTATCACGGTATGCATTTTCAGCAGTAGTGCATACAAGCTATAATTTTCTGAAGCAAACAAAATGTGAAGTTTATAAAAAATGCAAATCTTTAAAATGTATCT
>VUQJ01027939.1:36642-49398 GCA_015108635.1 Andinoacara biseriatus | reverse complement strand
ACAAGCCTTAATGTTTACTTCTACTAGCATATCCCGTTATTATCCTTATTACAATAAAAAGACTGCAGTATAACTAAATTACTGATTACTATAACCTGCATTTGTGAATGACATGAAAAACTGTGTTCACAGACAATTATTTCTAGAAGTTGGACAGCCGATGCAGTGATTTCCATGACAGAATGCAGTGCAGTTTTCCATGCAGTGCCGCCTGAATCCCAAAGGTCACAGACATATTAATGTTAAGCTTTGTCCCTTAGCGCACAGAGACTTCTCCATTATTATGTACTACAAATGATGAGATATTCAAAGTCAGTGCAATTTCACATCGAGAGAACATTATTCTGAACTGGTTCCACATTTTGCAGACACATTTATTTCCAGATTGGTCAACCTGTGCCCATGTTTACTTCTGATAAACCTCCCCTCTATAAGATGCTCTTTTAAAACCCAATCCTGCTGACAATAAACCTAATTAGTTGCAAAATGTTCCTCCAGCTGTTTCTATTTAGCACCACTTATTTTTCCAAATCATTATATTATGTTTTTATTAACATTTTACACAGCATCCCAACTTTTTTGGAATTGGGGTTTTAGATGATTAATACTGAGTATTGGTGGTTAATACTTAACCACCAAGGCTGTTAAAAGTACAAACTAAAACTAGGTGCAAAAACCTTTTAGTTAACTGAAATAAAAAATATATACATGAACTATTGTCAACTTTGGTGAAGATTTTTGTGAAGACTGGGGTGTCTGGGATGTTGTGTTTATGTTCTAATATCTATTCTGAACTTTTTAAATCTTTCACTTGGCAAATAACCTACACATAATTAAAAGGACCAAGATTAGCACATAAACTAGGGAAAACAAAACCAAAACTGAATGATTTTAAGCAATAACGTAAATTGAAATGGGCAAATATACTATGGATTACAAATTCAAATTAAACTCAAGTTAAAACAAAAAATGAAGATAAAAAATAATTAGAAAATATAAAACTATGCTAACTCTGGTCACCACAGTCACTAAACCAAACAGAAACCTTGCATTCTCATTCTCATCAAACCTATTCTCAATCAGTTAGTGCTCAGAAAGAGATGAAAACTTTTCAATTAGACCATCTACCGAGGAAGATATGAATCTCTTTCAAGATGAGCAGAAGATGCAAAAACATTGCATACATATGCTTCATCACAGATTCACAGAAACCAGGCTACAATCTGCTCTTTGAGATGATTTTTGTGGTCATAGTGAAATATCTTTGTTTATTTGTTGGTTTGTTCTGCAGTTCCAAGTCGTCCCCACAAAAATGGTCCAGTGGTACAACAGCGACTGTTGAATTGCTTTTTATTTCAAACTGCATTCACACAATACAGTGTATCCATGAGGCACATTCACATCAAGTGCTAAATAACATGCATGGTTGAATGTTAGCTACAGCTTCATTGAACTGAATGCAAACGCTGACTGTAAATGAAAATATTGCTTCATTATTTGGCACAGTAGGAAATCTCGCCTATTAAATGACCACAGGTGGGTTCAAAGTGAGGTTAGAATTCAGAACTTGACCGAAAAATAAGTCTGGAAAAAAAAGGGGGTCACAACAATGCATAAGGCTAATTATGCTTTTAGTGTTAGCAGATATTTCACATGATAATTCACATTCAGAAGTTACAAGAAAAACAGCACTATTGCACAACGTTGTAGAGAATTTCCCAGACAGATAAAAAGCCATCTTAACATCCCGGCCTTCGCACGGCTCTTGCCACGCTGTCTTCATTTGAAAGTTTCAGCATTTTTACCGCTCAAACTGCCCCCAGCTCCTTCGACCAGGACTGGTTGCGGGCAACTTAGCAACATAAGCTAAAAAGAGTGTGACAAGAACCCAGTGAAAAACACCCAGGATATTAATATGTTTCCTCTAACATAAATAAAACTTTAAACCCATTTAAAAGGGGTCAGTTTACTCTACGTCACAGATTGAGTTCCCAGAGGTGTTTTAATAACAATAATTAATCAATCAGCAATGACATGGGTGTTAAATATAGAGCTGTATAAATGGTGTTCAATGTTTATTAGTAGTCATAATACGAAAAACATTTCTTTACACCCAGAAGAGAAAAAGTTAAAATGAGAACAATGTTATAGTGCACTATTTACACTTCCAAATATGCTTATGTAACTAGTATTGCGTTAATTGTGGTAAAAATAGAATAATGTAGCAGGATATTTATATGCTGATTACATCTGATTTTACCACCCTGTAACCACTGCTACAAATTACAATTATTTCACCTGGATAACAGTACCTGGATTTTTTTTCTTCTAAAGCACAATAAATACATAACATACCAAAACCTCTAATATTAATCAACCTCACTACTAACAAATTAGATAAGCAAATCCAACAGAGCTAACATATTATCTCAACTCTAAAACCGATTAAGTCAAGTAGGTGTAATTAGGGACTGCTTTGAAAAGACAAATGAGTGTTTTTTCCTGAAAGAGAAGCAACTTCACCCCCGCGTCCGTTCAGCTTCAGCCAGAGCAGGCACCATGCAGAGGGAGGGAGTGCATCTGCAAAGGCTGGGCTCCTTCTCTTAATTAAAACTCACTTCAAATGTTTAAACAAAATCATCTGATTACGACTTTTGAGACAGAAAAATGCATCCATTTGTGCAGGTCTCATTTCTTCTCACTGGAGTGGAGAATCGGGTTTCAGACCGATTGTCTTTCGAGCCCAGAGAGCAAAGATAAAACAATGAAAACTCACTAGTTATTTATAGTGGTGGGTAACCTCACTCATAGTTTACACAACCCAGGGTGAAGCTGAAGAATATAGGCTAAAACTTCTTTAATGTAAACATGACAACAAAGTGAGCGTTCAAAAGGAAAAAGGTAGAAGGGAGTGTTGTACTTGAATCGGGTCAGGTATGTGCTGAGATGACTAGATCCTGCGCAGAGGGTGCCACATGGACACAGGCTTCCTCAGAGTGG
The DNA here is from genome assembly GCA_015108635.1 of Andinoacara biseriatus. Classification (NCBI taxonomy): domain Eukaryota; kingdom Metazoa; phylum Chordata; class Actinopteri; order Cichliformes; family Cichlidae; genus Andinoacara; species Andinoacara biseriatus. Next base: position 46,398 of record VUQJ01027939.1, on the reverse strand, counting down.
CCAGCATCTGGTTCCAGTGGGTGATTCCCATCCCGCTGGCCTCAGGGCCGATGATCACATGACCGAGGTTCTCACCTCGGCCATCCTCTGTGGCCTCTGCCACGGTCACCCTCAGTGAGAGCTCCTACAGAGCAAAAACATGCTTACATAACTTTCTCTCTAAGCGTGATTCAACATTTTTTTCTTTTTTTGTACGATGTCTTATCTAAACCTTTAAGAACTTAGTTAACCTCCTGAGACCCGAGTTCCTGTTTGCAATGCATTTTTCATTTCTCCTAGGTATTTGTGATTAAATCAACCTGATATGTGTATAAACAAAGCTTCCTCTCCGAACAGGAAGTTGTATTTTGTTACAGGGCTGTGACATACTTTTGTAAATAAAAAAATTAATGAAAAAATAAATGTACTCAGATGGGGACAATGGCCTTTTTTTATAGCATAACACAACAAAGATAACATGGCTTAATAAATGTGTTATAACAACTATTCTGACCTTATCTCATGACTATTTTGCTCATTTTTCTAATTGCTTTTTTGGGCCGACTGAACCGTGCATTTTAAAGGCCCTTTGAAAGACCTTCAGAAAGCCTGGAGCGCTATTACTAATAATGACGGACTCACTAAGCTTGCTGCCACCTCTGTATATTCATACTAATATTTGATTTATTGCATATTTATTTGGGAGGTCTTATAACTTTAGTAAGAGGGCACATACAGGTACATTTAAACAAAGCTCCTACAAATTTATAATATTTTCTTACATTTTCTTATTTGGAAAAAATTAAGGGACGGTCTGAAATGTACCTGCAGAACAATAGATGGCACAGAGAAGATCATGGCTTCATTGAAAATGGGGTTTGTGTCATCCCTCTTGGTGGAAGTCTTCTTCTTGCTGATCTTCCTGCCGTCTTGCAGCAGATAGACTTTGACAAATGGATCTGATGGTGAGAAGGAGTGAATGACAGGAGAGGACTTGGCATAAACTACACATATTCAAATATATGTATACACTCTGTCAGATAGTTTGCAGAGCATGCACTAAATTCCTCATTAGAGAATAATCAGGTACAAGCACAACCTACTACACACAATTAGCTCTGGCAGTATTTCAGTGTGTTTCACTGTCTCACACAGTGTGTTAGTCTGACACACTATTTAAGCCTTTTCATAAGAAATGTGAAATGTGGGTTGACAGTAAGAGCCTCTTATTTTTAAATCAATAAACATTTTGTTCATTAGCAAGATGCCAGTAATTTTGAGAACTGCACAGATTTAATGGCAGAAATACAGATGCACACATGTACTACGCAGCTGATACAAGAAGAAACACTCTCTCTCACACAAACACACACACACACAGCTCAGGTGGCATCATCTTCTACTGATAAAAAGAAGTAAACACAATATTGCACACAAAAACTGTCTCTGACCGGCAGTGTTCTTGCCGTTGGTCCACACCAGGTTCTTGCACTTAGCCACAACCACAGTGAGACGCTCTGCTGTTGGCAAATAGCTGAGAGACAATAAGATCTCCCCGACTGCGTCTACTGCCTGTGGGAGTCAAACCAGAGCATTGCAGACATTAAATATGACATCATATGTTTCAGTCAGGGTGTCAACAGAAAGATGCTTTTTCACAACATGCTGACTGGAGTGTGAAGAAGCAGACCTCCTAAAATTGCCCCGTGTACTCTGAGTCTTTTAAATTATTTTAAGCTAATTAAAATAACAATAAAATAAACTCTGAATGATAAATTAAATTATATGAAATGATAAAGTCATATATTAATTAAAGACATTGTACTATGCAGGGATTTGAGTAAATCATATGAATGGCCATTTGGGATTATTTTCATTTTTCAAACTTTAGTACACATCATTAAATGCGAATGTTATGAAGTAATAATATAAATGTAGTCACCTAATGGATGCTGGGAAATTAGCCCCAGCATTTTTTAACTTCAAAGGCTGGAATACTGTAATCAGGTGATTCTAAAAAGCTCCCTGAAAACATTTCACTTGATCCAAAACAGCATAGCAAGAGGACTGAGAGGGAGATCATATTTCTCCTATACTGACTTCTCTTCACTGGCTGAACTGAATTTAAAATAATCGCCCTCGTCTTTAAGGCGTTATCATATTAAGCTAAAACAGCTCTTTGCTCACAGACTGCAGCCTTACTTGTGGTTCCTGGAGTTTCCAAAAGTAGAATGGGACGCAGAGCTTTCAGCTCCTCTCCTGCACACCGGCTCCCAGCGTTTGGAAAATAGACATCTCTACTTTTAAGATTAGGCTTTAAACGTTCCTTTTTGATAAAGCTAATACAGTAGTTTGGGCTGGATCAGGTGACCCTGAACCATCCCTTTGTTATGCTGCTATAGGCCTAGGCTGCTGGGAGACTCTTCCCATGATGCACTGAGTAATTCTTCTCCACTTCCCTCTTTTTACTTCCCGGTGTGTTCATAAGCCACTGCTGCGTGTCACTGGCCTCTCCCTTCAATAATCGGTGTTCTGTCCTTGTCTCTGTAAGCTCTCATTTTTATCTCTTCTCTTTCTCCTTACTGCCCTGCCAGTTGTGCTCGATGGCTTCTCCTTCTTGAGCCTGGTTCTGTGCATGGCTCTTCCTTTAAAGGGGAGTTCATTGTTCCCACAGTCACCAAGTGGTTGCTCATAGCTGATCGTTGGGATTTTCTCTCCAATACTGTAGGGTCTTTGCATTGCGATATAAATCACCTTGAGGGGACTGCTGTTATGAAATGAGTCATATAAATAAAACTACTTATGTTACTCGTCCCCCTGACCTGACTTTGATTCTTGTGTTTGGATCTGGTCTGTACTTTTGTTTAATGTCCAGCAGAGGGTGTCAGACACCACCACGCTTTCTGACACATTGCAAAGCAAATATCTACATGTTTCAGTTCACAGCTGAAGGCACTTTATATTAGTTGGGTGGGGTGGGGGGTGGAAAACAAATGGAAAACAGCATGTCATGTCTTGTATCAATCAATTGTACCTTATTGACATCTTGAAGATAGAGCCAGGCGTTGAATGGTCTGATGGTCAGGTCCAGGTCTGACAGCTTGAGCTCTGCTACGCCTGCGCTGATATTTCTTTCGTCAGCATCGATACCAAAAGCGGCAAAGCGCAGGCTGTACTCCTCCAGACTGGACAGGTCCATGGGGATGGAGAAGCGTTCGTCAAAGATCACGGTGAATGCATTCGTCTGCACCTGTGGGAAGCAGAAGATGAAATGCAGGATTACATATTCTAATCTTAAAATACACAAAGAAGCAACAACACTGGACAGCAGGAGCAACAACAAACCAAATATGTTGAAGACACTGTGCTTTTACAAATGACGGGATAAGAGTACAAGGTCATGAGACTTTTTTGTTGCATGCCATTAACATACATTTATTCTTATCTGCCAACTACCAAATTATTCATCTCCTTTTTCTTGTCGTCCAGAACACATTTTACAGGGGAAAACAGCATCTATGGGCACTTTGGCCTGACCAGCAAAGTACACGGTGACTGCTTAAGCTCAAAGAGAGAGACTGCCAGAGCTACAGTTGTACTGTTAATTTCAAGTCATCAAATCTTGAGGGAATGTGTGGGAAACCAATGCGGTCAGAAGTTACCAGGCAACTAGTAACATGGAGAGGAGAGCAGATTTAATAATAGCCCCCTTTTTCACACCAGTGTTTGTTCCCGAAGTGTGAAATCCAACATTATATTGGAATATTTCTGCTAAATATGTCTGAAATAAAATACTGCATCTTTCACATAAATACAGTGCAGCAGAGTACCCGAGGTCACCCGGGGTTTCTGGTCATAAATAGCAAAACAGGAACACACTGTATCACAGAAGAATTGTGAATTCAGAGCAGAGCTCGGGGGTCTACAAATCAGCTTGTGAGGATGACCTTGGATTGTGCTTCAGATCAACAAACCGAATAGCATCATAATCACTCAACACATACGGGATTCAGAAAAAGTAGCTGTCGTGCCAAACAGCAACATACAACATGCAAAGCATCTTCCCTTCCACCACCATGTAAAGACTGCCTGCTTGCAGTATCAGGCTTATCACTTCAGGGGATTGCAATGGAGATGTCGGGGGTGGGGTGGGGGTGGGGGTGGGGGGGTTAAGCAATAAAACGTGAGTGAGGCGTGTGTGAGCTACAGGACACACACAGCAGTGGAACAAGATGAGCTCTGCTGATGTCAGCATTTCCTTTGGTCTTCCCTTGACATTAAAGAGGGAGACACTAAAGCTGCTGCATCTGCGGCTGCTTCCATTATGATTGCCATCAAACTAAAGCTCACAACAACGCAGCAACTAAAACTGGGGCACCGATGAGTCCCCGCGTCATCCCGTGTAAGCCTGCGCAAACTGTGCAAACCACAGCCCCACGGCTGAGCGATGACTCACAGCGAGGAAGGAATTTGTGAATTTTCTGGCGGCGCTGTGCTAAGAGCAGAAGGCAAGTGCCAGGTGTAGCAGATGGTGAAATGTCGCCTTGTTCTTCTCTTGTCAGAACAGTTGCTTCACACCGAGCGTATAATGAAATTGTTCTAGTGGTGAATTCAAAGAAAAATGAAGTACATTATCAGCAGGAACTGCATCATGAAAGTCAGAATAAAATACAGCACAAATAATTTTGTTAATAAAGGAATTGAACAAATGAATTTGTTTATTAGATTTAGTCAAACTAGCAAAACAATTAAGAAATTCTAATAAAAAATACACTTTCTGTTGCACTTTTGCCATAAATCTAACTACTTTGCTAGTACTGGGTTTATCCTTATGGAAGCAGCCATCAGAAGATGGGAACACTGTGGTCATGAAGTATGGATATGCTCAGTCTGGACTAAGAGGGACAAAGTGTGCAAAGAAAATATCCCCCACACCCTTACACCAGCAGCAGCAGCCTGACCCCATATGTTGTGCATTCAGAGATGCTCTTGTATTTTGAAACAGCAGTGGAAGCTCTTCTATATACCTTGGTCGTAATAAGTGGTTATTAATAAGTGGTTACTGTTGCCTTTCTATCAGCTTGAAATGGTCTGGCTATTCTTCTCTGACTTCTGAAATCAGCAAAGCGTTTTCACCCAGAGAAATCCTGCTTGCTGGATATTTTGCTCTTTTTCAGAAGTAGATGGTTGTGTGGGAAAATCTCAGTAGATCAGCACTAAATGCTCTGGCACCAACAACCATGCCACATTTAAAGCCACTTAAATCACGCATCTTCCCCATTCTGATGAAGTTGCTGCCACCTGATTGGCTGATTAGATATTTGTTTTAGTCATCACGTATCGTGGTTACTGTAAAAAAAAGACTTGCCCTTTAGTGACATTAAATACATTCTTGATTCTTAAGCAATAATAAAAGGGTTTTAGGGCAAACGCAGGGAAATAAGCACTAGTTATACCCTTTATATGCAGCACATTCATTTCATACTCTGTATGAAATATTGTAAGCTACAATAAATCTATTAAACAAAATTGAAATAAAAATAAGTTTTTCTTCTTGATCTAAACTCACTTTTGTTGTACCTATATACCTGTGTTTGCTAGCACTTTATACCTAAAGCCCAAGCAAACACAGGTTACAGACCGTAAACTGTGATAATGGAAAATTCCGTTCCTCATGACAGTAAAAGATGTGGAATCAACCTTCCGACTCCAGCTCTCAGGGGACCGACCACTAAAGCAAATGAAATGGGCTCTTCCGACGGATAAGAAAAAACTGGCTTGTCAAGCTGCAGGATCGAGCATCTCCTCCTGAGGGACCTATCACTGTCTCTGTCTAGAACTCAGCCAGGTCTAAAATCCTGAACACATTTCAAGCACCACCACCACCCACGACCGAGCAAGAAGGCATCAGATGCTACGTTATTCCTCCTTCACAACACAACTTCTATCTTTAGTTCTTTCCCGAGATTCAGTCACCTGAACTTAACTGCTAATTACCCGTCCTTTCACCTTCTTTCATTCTTTATTTTTATTTATTTATTTTTTTGGCTTCAGCCCTCCAACAACAGAAATCTGCTCCCTTAGTAGTCAAAAAGCAACAATGCTAAAAGGCCTTCATCCCATTTTCTTTTTTTTAATCTGTGCATTTTAAGAACTATATACAGGGGTTGGACAATGAAACTGAAACACCTGTCATTTTAGTGTGGGAGGTTTCATGGCTAAATTGGACCAGCCTAGTGGCCAATCTTCATTAATTGCACATTGCACCAGTAAGTGTGACGGTTCAATTAGCAGGGTAAGAGCACAGTTTTGCTCAAAATATTGCAACGCACACAACAATATGGGTGACATACCAGAGTTCAAAAGAGGACAAATTGTTGGTGCACATCTTGCAGGCAATGGTTCAAACATTGTATCCTGAAGGCGGTGCCGTGTATCAGGATGACAATGCACCAATACACACAGCAAGACTGGTGAAAGATTGGTTTGATGAACATGAAAGTGAAGTTTAACATATCCCATGGCCTGCACAGTCACCAGATCTAAATATTATTGAGCCACTTTGGGGTGTTTTGGAGGAACGAGTCAGGAAACGTTTTCCTCCACCAGCATCACGTCGTGATCTGTCCACTATCCTGCAAGAAGAATGGCTTAAAATCCCTCTGACCACTGTGCAGGATTTGTATATGTCATTCCCAAGAAGAATTGATGCTGTATTGGCCGCAAAAGGCCCTACACCATACTAATAAATTATTGTGGTCTAAAACCAGGTGTTTCAGTTTCATTGTCCAACCCCTGTAACTTGTAATAGTTGTTTTTAGCAGTGGCAGCTGGCGGCTTACTCTAGGGATCTACCAAAACTTACATTGTGAAATCTCTCAGTGGGTTTAATTCATTCTTCGGTGGGTCATCTGCCTCCTTTGCTGTTGTCACTTCAGAAAAGGCGCTCACATCTGTCCTGATTTCCCAGATGCTCCATCACTTGATGCAACACACCCCTCTTCCCACTCTGCTCATTAGTTCTTCAGTACTACTGCTTACCACCAGTAACGACTTCACAGATTTCACTTTGAGCTTTTGCCATTACTTTCTGCTACCTTACCTTCGTCTACCTGTATTCTGCCTGTTTCTGGCCCGGATTCTGTTCATGTCTGCTCCCTTTGCTTTGTTTGCTTGTCTTGTTCCCTTGTAAGAAAACTGCTGCAGGGTTTTTGTATTGTGCATCTTAAGTATGCGGTGTTTAGACATTTATGTCGCCTTCAAAACTGCAAAAACATTCGTGATCTCCTTTCATGTAACACAAGGGTAGGCTGAACTGTCCGTCAGCCTCAGCTGTTCTTTGTGTTTAGTGCTAGCAAGCTCTATCTTAAGCAAATAATTAATTATGGGATCTTGAAGAACAAAAAAATATAGCATATAACATTAGCATATCTAATCTCTCTCTGTCTCTGTTTGATTATAACAGTGCTATAATAATATATAAGAAATGCATAAAGAAAAATTGAAAGTCTCCAGTATTTTTAAACGTGTGCGCACTGCTTTGGTCATTACCAGGTCTGTGTAGTATTGCCTGTTGGAGTTCACCCTCTTCCCCTACTACAGAGACAGAAATCCACTGAAAGCTGTGGTTTAATTCTAATACTGGTAAAACAAGTACAGACCTTTGCTCGTCCTTTCTTATTTGGTTCCTCGAGTATGTAAAATGTCAAACACTAAGGTCACGTTCTTCCTCAAAGCTTTTGCAAAGCCAACTACTTAAACACCTTGAAATTAAACCTGCATTTTCTATTAATTAATTATTTTTTAAAACAGGAGTGCTTATTTTCAAGCCTTTCTTCTGCATTAATTGGTGTGAAATCATTAACAGTCTTTTTATGTGTGCATTAGACTTTGTTTCAATACAAGCAAAAAAAACCAAACTATTTTCTCAGCATAAGAAACTCTAAAGCTTTAGATTTCTATCACACAGAGTACATGTAATACAAGAACACAAAGGTTTCCTTACCCTTGTGACTCCCACATTAAGTTCCTCTGGTCCCAGTGAGACTCTGATGAAGCAGCCAGGGAAGTCTCCTTCTTCCTTCTCCAGCAGGTCTTTGCCCTGGTGCAGGGTGATGTGCAGCAATCCCACTCCCTGGCCTGGGTGTTTGGACGGCTCAAACTCCAAGGTCACCTCCAGTTGGCCAACAGTGAAATCATTGCCGAAGTTGTTGGCAATAGAGGAGATGGAGCTGAGTGAGTCGGTAGAGATGGATCGGTTGAGCTGAGCTATGCCCGTCGGGTCCAGCTCTCTACTCATCAGCTCCAGATGGCCCAGGTCCCTGAAGCCATTTGGGGTGTCACCAAGGGCCAAGCTGGGCTTACGGCTGGAAGTGGTGGAGGCTCGCCTGTGGTTGTTTGCTGCCACTCTCTATGGGTAGGGGATAAAACAGGGGCAAAATAACATTTTAACACCTCTAGGATTTTTTGCCACTTGGGAAAGTGGCTAAGATGAAATCAGGGAGCAAATTTATTCATTTTGATTCCACTATTGAGTCTGTTTTGGCCTCTAACAGCTCCTGAGAGAAATATCTCACTCTTTAGATATTTTAATGCACTAATTTGTTAACATGCTAGTTGTTAAATATGCATTTAATATCACATTACATCCAATATAATAGTCAAATTGATGAGTCAGGGCATAAATAGTGTGTTTTGTCCAAGACTCTGAAGAGTCAAACTAAAAACTAAACAAACAAAAAACTTTGGACATAAACTGGACAAAATCAGCTTCTAGAGAATTTTTTTTATTAGTTTTATAAGTAAAATAATTGATATTTAATATTATTGCATAATCCAAAGCAAAACTGACCCTATTTCTGTGTGGATTTGGGTGGATATTTCTAGTTTTTGATATTGCGGCGGTACCTTCTGTCTGACTTCTGAGAAGGAGGTTCCATATTTTTCTTGCAGATAACGATAATCAAAATTGGGGAAGGGAGACGGTGTTGGGAAGGTCCCAGACTTCCACAGCTTCCAGATGTTAAGCCCGGCCAGGCCCAGCAGCACAAAAAAGCCCACCAGGTAGATCCCGACCTCCCAGCCCGGCGGGTTGCGCACCACTAAAACAGGCACACAAAACAACTAATGCTTAAAACATTCCTTACACATTTCCGTTTTATCTATGCTTTCATGGCGTTCTTAAAGTTATGAGCGCACACTAACTGAGCACACTGAGTCACTGTCACAGATCTTGCCAGTTAACACCAAGTGGTGGCTTTGGGAGGCAGTCGGGGGACATTTTATGAAAATCAGACTGTTGGGAGCCAAATCTGACAAAAATGTGACCGACAAATTGAAATGCCAGTTTAAATGAAATGCAGCAGCATCTCATGCATTGCATTGTATAACGCAATGGGGACCCTGCACTGAGCCGGCCTTCTCAAATTGAACTGGAACTTTTTGAGGACTTTTGCAGCTTTAGCTCTACTTGTGATCAACCCGTTACAGCGCAAGCTGGAATGCTTTTTAATATCAGTGCCGTCAGGCGAGCTCATGTCTGTACATTTATAACTGCGGGGTTGTCAAACATTAATCTACACAAAGGTATTCATGCAGGAAACAAGTAAGTATAGAAACAAGTGGAAACAGTGTGACATCCAGTGTTATCTACTCACCACTCACATGGTAGCCTGATATATCCCCACCCTGAGCCGAGGACATGGTGCAGCAGCCGGCCTGCAAGAACCCAACAAAACAATAATCTGCTTAAGTGGCTTTTTTTTTTTTTTTTTTTTT
>VUQJ01027939.1:0-36622 GCA_015108635.1 Andinoacara biseriatus | reverse complement strand
CATTTAAATAACCTTTTACAGCATAGCAACAACAGTCACTAAATAACTTGAAAAATTCTCTCTCACAGTCTTCATTTTCTGATCTTCTGAAGTTATAAGGAAGTTGAAGTGATTTGGGGCTTTCTTACACTGCAGGATTTTTTAAAAATAAGCATCGATGCTGACTTTCTTTTGACGTGAAAAGGCAAAATCTCAACCTGCAACACAGCTCACGCTGCAAAGCTTTTGGATGAACTCAACCATTGTACTCTCACTGTATGTGCGTGCGGGGACATTTCTTATTTGTTTTTGTGCTCCCACAGCAGATAATCTGCCTCCATCTCACCCTATCCCCAGCATCCTCCTCTGTCACACCAACCCTCTGCACATCCTCCTTCACTACATCCATGAATCTGTGGTCTTCCTTCTTTCCTCCAGCCTGGCAGCTCCATCTTCAGCATCCTTTACCCAATTAACACTGGAAAATAAATTACATTTAAATGATTTTTTTTATAGCGGTAGGTGTCGTTGTCAAAGGGCAAAACATTTTCTTATACTCCTCTCTCCCTCTGCAAAAAACAAATAAACAAAAAAAACCCCCCACAACATTGTCACTGGTGCGTGACTCATTCCTCCCCTCCTCCTTCCCTGTTTGTTGGACTCTCCCCATATTTGAGCAGCTTTGGGGAAATGGGAGCATTAGACTAATGATATAGAAAAAGGCTGGCAGGGTGTGTGTGTGTGTGTGTGTGTGCGTGTGTGCGTGCGTGCGTGTGTGTCAGTTCTGCTGAGCGCTTTGCAGACCACAGTCATGCCGGCCAATTAAAGTGGCTGACGCAGTGCAGGGCCCACTGACAGCTGCTGATGTGCCATTAGCAAAGCAGGGAGGGACGCTCCGAGCACCACCTCCCCATCAAGGCCCAGTACGATTCAGATCAGCTCAGCTCGGCTTAAGGTAACATATGAGTGTAGAGGAGGTCCAGAAGAAGCTTAAAAGAGGAAGAAGGGGATCAAGAGTTGGGGGTGGGGGTGAATAAGAGTGAAAACAAAACAAGGTCTCAGACAGATTTAGTAAATAACAATAAGGCAGCGTTGGCGTTCTGACGCCTCAGCGGGGCTTAAGGCGGCAGAATACTAACAACGATGTCCAACTTCCCGGGAACAGAAATAGACTAAAAAACATGAATACAGTCAGAGAAGGTGCAATTATCATCCAACACACTGGCTCAAGCTCGTTTCTAACCTCTTTAGACATGCAAATTTATGGATCAGCATATTTTTTGGAACAATCTGTTCTCAGTAGCCCATAATCTTTCCTGTTTACCCTCAGGTAAATGCAGTCATATCCTTATTATGCAAGTGCCCAGATTGGGGATGACTACTCAGCACTGTGGAGCTTGAAATGATTCAAATGTTCAACAACAACAGAGCCAAATGGCAGAATCTGAAGGAACACATTTGCAAACTAGATGTAAATCAGCAGGTTTCCTAGAGGTGGATTAAGCCGAGTCTCAAACAACAAAACCTAAACAAAACCAGGTGTTCCTGCAACAATTCACCTGGCAGTTTAAGTCTTAGAATTATTCAGATGCACACAGAGAGGGCAGAGTTACAGGTAGCAATTGATCACGCATTCAGAAGCAAGGAGGCTCCAAGGTGGGAATTCCTGTACATTGTCCTCAGCAGAAGAGAATATAATCTGCCCTAATGTTTGCTGCCTTACAACCACTCATTCCTAATTTCTTTGTTCCATCACATAAAATTAAATCTGGTGTCAGTCAGATAAAAAAAGAGTGTGTGAGGGAATCTAAGGGATGAAACTGTGCAGCTAGAAAAGGGAAACCAGAAGAAGAGATGGCAGCATATTTCAGTGATGTCTTATTCTCCTCATCACACACGGTGCTGTTTTCTCTTTTCAATTTGAAACTTTCCTTTAGCTGACAGCTTATTAGCACACGGCTGCGACGGGAAAGGTGTAAATCTGCATTAGAGCTTTCCCACTGATGTGTCATCTTCATGCCCACATGATCTTGATTCTCCCACTTCTCAAGATTTATTTCACCACCGCTGCAGAGATTCTGCAATCTCATAACTTTCCTCAAACAGCCCGAAACGATTCTCCTTCTTCACTGCACACGGAGCACAGCTGCTCCGCTCTGCTGAGAGGGACGTATAATTACTACAAAACGCGCAAAATGAATATCTTGTCATAATGTCAGCTTGCAAAACAAGCTGCGAGGATTGTTAAGTGGCACGAGACTAATGCAATGGAACAGAGCTTGTGAAAATTGTGAAATCTAATTTACCAAAACAGTAATGAGGTTGTAACAGGAAGAATTAAAACAAGCAGAAGTTGGGAGTTAAACATAATGCATGTCACTAACAGTGAATGGTTTGTTTCTCAGGCTTCATATCTCAGAGTGTTTGAAGTTGCTAGAAAGGACAGAAGATTTGATTTTCCTTCAGGAACCAAGTTAGCAGTCCTGACTGGACCCTGATTGTTTCTGTCAGAGATTTTAGAGGATTTGTGTGCACGTGCTCTTATGTGATTAAGTGACTGAAACTCTCACCAGTATAACAGCTACAGTACAAAACTACTATGGAGAGGAGAGCAGCTCTGTGTGTGCGTGTGTGTGTCTCCAATTACTCCTCTGTTTTCTCATGCTCCTTCTTCCTGATGTTGATGTCTGCTGGGAATGCCAAATCTATCACAACTGCATTCTTCTGCTCCACCACTCCATAGAACTTTAGCCTCATTGTTCTCAACCACCTTCAGTGGTGTCTCCCATCTGGACTTGGAACTAATCCACATGCAGCACAGATGTTCCTGTGCACCATCCCAGACACTTGGTTGTGCCTCTCAGTGTACGCGATCCCAGCTTGCATCTTACATGCTGCTACTATGTGTTGGACTGTCTCCAGTGCACCTTTCCACAGCCTGCAACTTCTGTCCTGTCAGCTGTGGCAGACTCCTGCTTGTATGGATTCATGCTTAATCTTGTGCTGCAGTGATCAGAGCCTCTGTGCTGTCCTTTAGACCTGCCTTTTTGAGCCACTGGTAGGATTTCTTGAAGTCAGCCACCTCCTCCATCCCTTGATGTTTCATCCATTGGATGGGCTTGGCTTTCATAAATATTTCTTCCTCTTGTGTCTTATCACTGTGTGTCTTGAGTTGCCTGAGGCACTCTTATAGCACCTCATCCCAGATCAAGCCTCTGTGACACACACTAATCCCTGCCCTCCCAATTTCAGTTGCCCATACAGCCTCATATTTTTATTGATCTAGTTATAAAGCTTTATTTTTGGTGTTTGTAAGTCTTCCCATGCAAGCAACAGTGAGCTGCATTTTTCTGAGAAAGCTAACTATTTTATCTGTCTGCTGCTACCAATCAGACTCTAAAACTACATAAAATTAAAACATTTACGAGCATAGTTCGTTCTGTCTTTTCACAGCAAGTAGGTTCTTGTTTTGAACCTCATGGTTACCTTTCTGTGCAAAGTTTGTGCCTGTGAGGGTTTTCAGCTTCCTCCCACAGTCCACCAACACGCTTTTTTAGGTTAACTACTGATTCTAAATTGACTGAGGTCTGCATGTGAGTGCTTGGCACTCACTTTCTGTTTGCTTTCTACCCTGGGCTGCTGATATGTCCAGAGTGTACCCCACCTCTCACCTCAGGTCAGCTTGAGCCACCTTGTGATCCTTAGAAAATGGTTGGATTGATTTCTTAATTTCTATTTTCCAGTGTAATTTATTTTTTAACTTGCATAAAAAGGTTCTACAAACACAACAAAAACACCTCTTCCCAGACTAAAGGTATATTTTGTGATTTTTTTTATTTTATTTTATTTTTAGGGGTTGAAGAACACGCATGGTACATCCTGGATATAAGCATCAACTGATGAAGTGGATCTTAAGCTGACTTTACCATCAAAAAAAATGTTAAGTAATGAATAATTTCCTTAAGAGTGTGTATAGCCCAGGCCCACACTTTAAAAATGTAAAAATCTTGTTTTTTTTTTATTTTGGTTTCTCTGCGGTCTGACACACAACCAGAAACACACACTATAGCTGCTGCATGCAAACCAGTCTGGATCTGACCCTAAATCCAGCTCAGACACAAAGAAGTAACACACCTGCTCAGAGAGATGAAGCTGCTGCACACTGGATGTAAATATGCCACAGCTGCTGCTGCTGCTAGCAATGAGGGGGAGAGAAAATGATGCCTTCTGTTGGAGCGGCATATTAAAACAGATATGATCAATAAGAACAGACACATGGATTTATGGTCTCCTTCACACACAGGCACACACACAGACACACACACAACTGAATATAAAAAAGAAGAGATGAGATGAGAGGACGGGTAAGCAGAGAAGTAAGATAACAGGGTGAAACAATGAGATAATAGGAGGAGGTGATACTTGAACATAAAGAATGAATGTCTGTGTTGAAAAAGCAATAAGAAACAGGCAGGCAGGGAGCGGATAAAAGAAGAAGGGGGAGGGGGGGGTCTCAGGCCTGTCTGCTCTCCTCTCGCTCTCTATTTCCCTGGGTCCCCCAATAACTGATCAATCAATTCTGCTTTTAATCTCGCTCAGTGGCTCATAATCAAATTAACTGCCTCGCTGCTGCTTTCTGTGAAACAGTCTGATGAAACACAACACGGCGGTCTGCGTGGAGTCAGCAAACTAACATTTGTCTATCCACTTCTTTCTGTCCTGCCTCCTCGCGTCAGTCTGCTTCCAAGCTGGCTACACGTTGACTTTCTGGTTCAGACGCTCACTTGGTGCACGTTTAAGAAAAAGTAGAGCTTTTTAAAAGTCAGCGTTGGAGCCGGCAGAGGCAGGAAGAATCTGCACGCTGTAGCCAAACAACCCAATGAGTTAAAATAGCAAAACTCAAACCTAAACTTTTGACCTGCTGTGTGGCAACGGTATCAAATGCAGTACAAAAAGCACAGGAGACTTCGGTCATGGTGGGGGCAGCAGGATGGTGCAGTGGTTACCACCTCGCAGCAAGAATGTCCTGAGTTCCTGTGTGGAGTCTGCATGCTGTCCCTGAGCCTGCGTGTCTCTCCAGGTACTCTGATTTCCTCCCACATTCCAAAAACAATCATGGAGCATGCTGTATCCCACGATGTCACAGTGACTGAACGAGAATGTCAAGATGTTTGCAAATCAATTTTAATTCCAAGTAGACGTGATGGGAAAGGAGTCTTTTCGCAAGTAGAGAACTGTTTGCGTTCCATCTAGTGTGATTATCCGGCGGAGAGCTGCTTAAACAACTCTCACAACTGGAATTTGATTTGTCTCCAGAAATTTGGAGATTAAATATTTTCTCTCTCTTTGCCAGAGAGAGAAAAGCTGTGAACGTTCGGTGACAGAGAAAAGGTCCGAAAGGTTAATGTACAGTATAGAGTGGATAAACCGGAGGCAGAAATCTTGTTTGGCGGACTTAATGATGAAGGGAAGCTTATTAGGTTTTTGCCTTCTATCAAAGGATGACAGAACACACTGTTTTACACAGTCAGCTCAATCATGGCCGCATCCCAACCTAACCACAGTCCTTAAAGTTGCTAAGCTATTACAATTTGAGGAGTGTTTCAATTTATTTCCATACCTGAATGGATTTTTTTCCCCATGCCAACTGTTTTTCAGTCTGGTGCCCAAACATTAAAACAGAAAAGCTAATGTGCCTAAGTCTGATTTGTTCTCTGCCCCTGTAATTAATTATACCTACTACTTATGAGATTAACCACTTCACAATTAGACTAATAAGGACAGAGAAAGCACTCAGTGGTGGGAAAGAATTTGCTGGACCTGACTTAATGTTTCGGACGAAGGTTTCTTCCCGTTCTGTAATGTGAAAGTGGTTAAAAGCACAGATTTATTAACTAATTATTAAGGAACTGCACTCAGGTGCAAAATCATTTGGACAGTAGGCAAACGCTGCGTTCTCACTTGCTTACGTTAAACACTTTTGGCTTTAAATCTAAAAATTTTAATTCTACTCAGGTGTTATCCTGAACAGCTGACTGGACTTCCTGTCCATAACATCAGTGTCACCGTTACCTGGAAGCCGTGTCTCGTATTGCTGAAATCGCCTAAATGTGATACTTTATGATTCTCTCTGCAGCCTGCTGCCTTTTGAGGCATCTCTGAGAGAAGTGATCTACAGTAACATTTGGCATGCAAAGTGCTCTGACCACAGGTATTCCCCATAAAAATGAGGCAATCCATTCCATGGTCTAGTCTGAAAATACTAGCTCTGATACATTAAGGTGTAACTCAGTCCTTGTTGTTAAGAAATACCATTTTGATAATGGCTGTGGGCCTTAGGTGTTAAAGTGGCCTTGCAGAGCCAGTATTCATTTAAGTGCTCTCAGTTTTCTTAATGTAATAACACTTTTCTTCCAAGGAGTTCAACAGGGACATGGGAAGGGAAGAGACTGTGTTACGGCTGAAAAAGAGGAATGTGTGTGTGAGAGACAGGAAAGACCCATTACAGAGGGGGGAGAAAGAGAGTTGGTGTTAAAGGAATGGCTGAGATGATGGCAAGTACTGGTGGAGGAATTGGATTCTGAGCAGATCGTATTTCAACTCGGCAGAGGGGCGACACTCGCACGCACGACAACTTCACCTCTACCACCCAGACATTTCACACAGACCTCTGGCATGATAGAAAAAACTGCACACACCCAGAGTAACAAGATTAATCAAAATAAAAGTCAGGTACTTTTAAACCCTCTCTGATTCAAAAATCCTCCCAGAGAGTCAGTACAATCAGTCCTATTGACTTAGAGTAAAAGTAAATAATCTGCAGAAAACACCCGGCTGCAGACAGAACAGGAAGGAGCATTAACCAGATTATTAATTTTAAAGCTAAGGAACTCCAAGGCATAATTATCTACATCATTTAATAGGGTTATGATGGAAACAAATTCAAATTAAAAGCTCAACTTGCAAAATTTTCCTCTTTCTGAGAAACTGTAACATTGTTTCTCAGTTGATGGATGGATGGATGGATGGATGGATGGATGGATGGATGGATGGATGGATGGATGGATGGATGGATGGATGGATGGATGGATAGATAGATAGATAGATAGATAGATAGATAGATAGATAGATAGATAGATAGATAGATAGATGCTGTGGTGACCTCTTGTGAATAAGTGAGCAGCTGAAAGTGTTGTTTTAATAGGAGAGTTGTAGAATTAGAAAAATGGGTGTTGGAGTGTACCTCAAGTGGCCATCGGAAGAACTGCAGTTTAAGGGACTTAATGCGCTGTCTTAAGTTTTCAGCCCTGAAGGTTGCCGCCTGGAGTTGCATCACAATATGTATAATAAAAATCCCCCCTAAAAGGAGTCATGAAGTAGTGACTTTGAGAAGTGAAACTGGTAGGAGAATTGTTTAGATTGCTTGTATGTGTATAACTGGCCCCAGTGCGTTGGTAACAGTTTGATAATAGTAAGTTCCCAATAGTCACAAAAGGAAGAGCAGTATTTGGGTTCCCTCTATACCTGCCACTCTATTCTCTGCTGAGATGCCCCGTTATTCAGGCTTTAGAGCATATCAAACTCATTTCCATCATGGGCCACATACAGCCCTTAAGTGGACCAGACCACTCCCCCTTCTGTCAGTGTAAAGAAGTTTATCTACACATTCAATCGCTCATACATATATATATATATGTGTGTGTGTGTGTGTGTGTAAATTTCCTGTGGTATATGAAGGAAATCTGTCAGTATGACTCTTTGGGCTTAATTAAATTGTAAGAAATAGATGTGTAAAAAAGACAAGTTCTAGTAGTTCATTGCCCAGACTGTCCTGTAAGAATAAAACAAAGTTTTGTTAAGTCACAGAAAACTTAAAAATACTGTTCGCCCACTATTTAAAAAAAATAGAAATTTCTATAAAATTCTATAAAATTATTTTTTTTCACCATCATTTAAGTGTTTATCTATTACTTAGTTACTTTAGTGTAGTATGGATGACCATGGGGGAGGTCTTTATCATAGGAAAAGCACTAAAACTTGAAATTACATTTATAAGTCTAAAAATCTACGCCCTCCTTCACATGTGTCAGTGGGCCAGTGGAGTCTGGCCCCCGGGCCTTATGTTTGACACCCCTGCTATAGTAGAATGAAATTAAACACAGACTGTCAGTATCACAGACATGGATTAAACATGGATCTCCACAAAACACAGAAAAGAAACACATTTTTGAACCCAAATAAAATCCGTTGCCATCAAAATATGTTTTCTATTCATTAAATAGTCTAAAAATAATGGAGGCTTTTCAATACAATGCTCTTCGTGATTAACTCATTTGAAGCAATTTTATTGAATTATGGGTTTTTACTGAATTTAATAACATCTGTTGTTAGTAATCATGCGGGGTTATTTTGACCCCAGAGGACAAAAGGTTTACATATGTCAGTCGGGAGGACAGTACGAGGGTTAGGCTGGTACAAATCTCTGGGAAACTGAGTTAGAAGATTTTATACCTGTGTGGGTTTACGCAGCCTTACAATAACGTACCAAAGTTTTTATGTCTGTTTTAATCTGCAAACGAACGACTGGCGCAACGCAACTTTTATCTGTCTCCATCTCACATCCTCGGTGCTGCTCATCGGCACCAAGTTGTTTCTGCTGGAGTTCGTTCGGGAAGGTGGTGCTGCATGGACAGCTCCCGCTCCTCGCAGTGCCATTTGTTACCCCCCCCCCTTTAAGCTCCGTAGCCACTTAATGCTGCCCGTGAGCATCCATCCACTCCCACATACCCTGCTCCTAGTTCAGGCCGACTTCAACGCGAATTAATATTTGGATCGAAAGCGAGAAAAAAAGAGAGAGCGAAATAGCGGAAACGCCAGCAAATCCTGCCATCCCGTCTGCTGAAATGTATTCACAAGCGCATCTAATGCCTCACACGCTTTAATTTAATCCCCTTACTGTCAACAAAGAAGCCCGGGAGAGTGAAGACGCATGCAGGTCCCGCGTCTTGCTATGATGCATGTTAAGCACAGAGGAGCGCATGGAGCTGGTGGCAGGTGGTCGACGGGGGCCAAATGGCCATTTCTTACCGGGAGTTTTCTTTTGGTGCAATAGGGAGGAAGGAGGAGGAGGAGAGGGGGGTAGACCAACTCCACCGCTCTCCCTTCTTCAGGCGGTTCTCTCCATCCGATGACAGCAGTGCCGGTCGGGTTTATCTACCCCGTTAAAGGGGGGGAGAGGAGAAGGGAGAGAAACGGCGTTCACAGTTCTGCTCCTGCTGGGTCAGCGCATCCGGAAGCATTCAGACGCGGCCAGCTGGAGGAGGAAGAAGAGGAGGGTTTGATCTTCACCCCGGAGATGTCCGTGTCTTTCTGTCACTGGAGTCTGCAAATCTGCAGCCAGAGCCGCAGATCACCCCGACCGACCGACCGACTGACTGCAGAAATAAAGTCCCACCCCTGCAGCGCAACTTCTACCTCCGGGCCGCTCGATAACACGACCACCGCCTACTCCTCCAAGGCTTCACAACAGCAGCAGTGGAGAGGACCTGCCCGCTGCACACACACACACACACACACACACACACACACACACACACACACACACACACACACACACACACACACTTCTGGTTTTCCTGATGTTATCCAAAGTGCCTTACAGGAGCAGTCGTGATCTTGTCTGAGGTAAAGAAATAAGACACTACACAAACACAAAGAAAGTCTTCCGCCTCCATTCTGCACAACGATTAATTTAAAGATGAACATCCACTAAAAGAAAGGATTACCCCCCCCATAAAGCAGATTATTGAAGCCACTGCAGTGACTCTTGTAACATTTTGTATGTTTTCCATTCCTGATTTCTTATATTTTTGTGCATATTTGTCACATTTAAATGTTTCAGATCATTAAACTGATTCTAATATTAGACAAAGATAACCCAAGTAAATGCAAAATGCTGGTTTTAAATTTTGATTTCATTTATTAAAGAAAAAAGCTATCCAAACTTGCTTGGCCCTGTGTGAAAAAGTAATTGCCCTCCCAGTGAAATCATGAATTAACTGTGATTAGCCCCACCCAGGCCTGATTACTGCCAGACCCGTGGAATCAACAAATCACTTAAATAGAACCTTTCTGACAAAGTGAAGCAGGCTAAAAGATCTCAAAAACCAACACATCATGCCACAATCTAAAGAAACAGCTGAGAAACAAATTCTTTGACATCTATCAGTCTAGAAACCGACACAAAGCCATTTCTAAGACTTTGTGAACTCCAGTGAACCACAGTGAGAGCCATTATCCACAAATGGAGAAAATTTGGAACCTGAACCTTCATGGGAGGTACCGGCCTACCAAAATTACTCCAAGAGTGCATCAATGACTCATCCAGGAGGTCACAAAAGAACCCAGAACAACATCTAAAGAAAGAGAAGAGAGAAAGAGAAAGAGACTGGGCAAAAATGTCATCCAAGGAGAAAACCTCTGCTGACCAAAAAGAAGACAAAGGCTCGTTTCACATTGCTAAAAAAAACATGCTGATGATCCCCAGATTTTGGGGAAAATATTCTTTGGACCGATGAGACAAAAGCAGAACTTTTTGGAAGGTTTGAGTCCTGTTACATTTGACATAAATCTAACACATAAAAAGAGCATCAAAGCAACAGTCTAACATGGTGGTGGTAGTGTGATGGTCTGGGGTGGTCTGCTGTAACCTGAAGAAGAATGTCGGGCCATCAACTTGTGCCCTGAAGCTCAAACTCACTTGGGTTATGCAGCAGCTTAAACAGGCCGTTCACACTCGAAAACCCTCCAATGCGCAATTCTCGTTGCCAAAGGTGGGACAACTACTTGTTATGTTTAGGAGGCAATTACATTTTCATACAGGTAGGAAGGTTTGGATATTTTTTTCACTTAATAAATTAAATCATCATTTAACAACAGCATTTTGTATTTACTTGTGTTATCTTTGTCTAATATTAAAATTTCTTTGAGAATCTGAAACCTTTAAGAGTCACTATGCAAAAATAAATAAAAAAATCAGGGTGGGGGCAAATACTCTTTCAGAGTACTGTATAATCACTGTGTGTACATACACACGCACACACGTGTATGTGTGATGTTGTTGGCTGTGCTTTTCTGTAATTCTATCTTTTTGAGGACCAAACACCTTTAAATCTGTTATAATTAATGTCTTGATGATGACATAGAATTATTTTTAATAACCAGCAAATCTGCACTTCACCTCCGCTCAGTGCAGATTCACAGTTTTTTGGATTAATACATTAATATTTTGTTTCACTCTCAAACAAAAGCTGCTGCCGTATGAGCTGAAAAACAAAAATCTGGTAAATCCTTTGACTGTTACTTTTAGAGATGAACCAGTGAGGCTTACTGAAACGATACATCCAAATTAGCTTTATGCGACTGCGTGGTTTGAAGCCAGTGTCCTCACAGTTGTTGCATTATTTACTGTCGATGGAGCAGCTCCAGGACTTGCCTTGAGAGTACAGCTCCATATCACTGCTCTCCACAATTTAATTAAAAATGGGATGTTTAATAGTATCAGGTTCTCACAGGTAAATATTTTTTGAGAGTGTGTAAGAAGGTTGATATTTTATCTGCTTGCAAGTGGTCGGGTCAAAACGAAAATAAAACACCAAGCCATGGTGATTATGATGTGGGAGTGGTGAAGGCTAGAGCAAATAGGTAAGCACTGGTTTGCTTGATAAAGGTAAAAGTGCATGGATGGATGTACTACATCCATGTGTTTGCCTGTGTGTGAGAACCAAATGTGTTAGGGGTAGCTGGTAGAAACACTCCTTTCTCCGGGCATATTAAAGTGGCTGATGGTTAAAGCAGCCAACTCTTTTACAGTCAAGTGATACAGCTGAGTCTGTCAGGAGTTTGGACATCCTTTACTCATCGATGAATGCAATGTCTTCAAACCTGCAGGGTGAAACAAACAAAGGCAGAGTTAAAGGAGCACAGAGTACAAGTCAGCATCTCTCTGTTCTGAATGACAAAATAATGGTAAAATATTAAAGGTGCCAATGGCCACAATACGAAGCAGGAATATTTCCAGATGGTAGGGGTGAGGAAAAAACAGGGTGTGGCCTTGCCTTTTTAGCAGTCAAAGGACGAGTGTCCTTTTGATTGGAGTTGAGAGATTTCCACACGGTGGTTTTAGACATTTCATCAGATATGTTAATATCAGAGGGATCACACCTGAGGAGCAGGGAGAGGAAAAGGAGGGCTTACGGGGAGGGATCTCACTGTGTTAGTATTGACAGGTGGCACAACAGAGTAACACACACTGGTATATAAAGACAAGCATGCATGAAGATAGCTGTAAAAATGAAAAATAGCTGATGTCCATCATTTAAATTTGTATATGCGTGTGTTCTCACCTGGGATCATGGGCCTTTGGAGCCTGAGCAGGCTTGGTCCTCTCCATTGGAATCTGAACTGTAGCCAAATCTTCACTTTTTGAACTGAGCATAACCTGCGATTCCTGCGAGACACATCCACGACATACACACTCAATATGTGCATGATTTTCCATTCTCAAAGGTGAATATTGCATTTTAAAATCCCCTTTAGACTACCTCTTCCAACTTTTTTGAGGCATCATCGAGATTTTTCTTTTTCCATTCGGGCATTAGGTCATCCAGATAGCTTAGCTCTCGCTTGGAGAAGCACAAGTCCAGCACCTTGCGGATGAAAACAAGAGCCAACACCTGCAGACACAGGATATAAAACAGGCTTTGTGTATGGATACACTAGAAGATATGGACACACTAGGTAAGACAGAATGGTAGTGGTCAACTTACCATCATGGGAAAGATGATAGCTGCCGGCGAAGTCTTAATGACCCAGAGCAGCACCAGACATGTGAGCTGGGTAACAGTGAACAGATGCACCTTTCTCAAGGGAACGTGCCGCAGGTAGATGAAGTCTGGCTGGTGCTTCGCTGGCATACCAAACAGTTTCAGACGGTCAAAGAACTGGAAAGTGATAAAGATGAAAGCAGGTGTTTGGGATGTTTTAAAAAGGAGACAATCAATTAATGAAAGAAAAGCCAAGAGACAGATGGTGAATATGGAAAAGGAATGAACACATCTGCTTAGTTTAGACAATAAACTGTCAGTGCATGATTAATTGCAACAGCATTAATTAGAACAGGCAAGGGTATAGCAGGGACATCCAGTAAGAGAGGACGTATTTGCATCATAGAAAAACAGTCTTTAATCATTTTGCAGTATTGATTGTGTACGTGCCAATCAATGAATGCTACTTCATGATACTTCATAGTGTTTACTTGTTACTAGGCGCTACACATTGGTGCTGCAGTAAGTACTGAGAAGGTGCTGGAGTAACCAATTCTTCCTGGTTTGGGCCTGTCTGTGTGGAGTCTGCATGTTCTCACTGTGTCTGTGTGGGTTTCCTCACACACTCCAAATACATGCTTGTTAGATCAATTAGTGATTTAATTTGATTGTGGGTATGGATGTGAGAGTGAGTGGTTGTCTGTGTCTCTGTGTTAGCCCTGTGATGGATCGGCAATTTTATCCAATGACCGAAGTATTCAATCACACAAGAACTAGGCACCTTCAGTTGTCACTAGATTAACAGACGGAGAGCATTTTTAAATAATCTTAATAGCATATTTTGTTATTGTGTCAACTGTATAGTCATGTCTCTTACCTGGATGCCTTTTAATGAAGAGACTCCCATATAGAGGAAAACGCCATACAACACTGGCATAGGAATGAACTGGGAAAACAGCATATTTCAGTCAGCTTCCTTTATCAGTGAAATTCCATTACCATTACATAGCTTGTCTGACCAACCTTCAGGGCTCCAGTCATGAATACAGATAAGCCCATGAGCAGGAAGATGACCAGGCCAGTGAGCCTCTGTTCTCTGATGCCCAGGAAGCGTGGCTGCTCTCCTGGAGCTGAGCTCTCTGATTCCAGCTTCAGACTGTTGACATGAGAGATTGACAAGACAGTGGCTGCCACGAACCAGGGCAAGCCCATGAGGGAGCATACGGCCAGCATCACTCCCACCATCAGCAGGTCCAGATGATAACCGCAGCCTTTCTGTAAAAACAAGATCAGAATATCAGAAATAGTTTCAGGACCTACAGGTAAAATATAATAATAAGGATTTTTTTTTCTCACTAATAGTTTGTGCTCTTTGCGATTTATTATAACAGCAGTTATCTGTTGGTCCATGAAAATGAGGATTGTGCAGAGAAGAGCAGGAACAGACGCAGCCAGAGCTGTCCACCATGGATTACGCCCTATTGGACTGATGAACCAACCACGATCATCTCTGGTAGGCTGGAGAGATAATTAGCAGAAGTATGAGGCAATAATGCTCCTTTTATTACGTCAAATCATTTCATATCATGAGTTGCAAGTTATATTGTTGCTTTATACCTGGAATTTGCTTGGCACCTTCAACTTTTGGGAGGGTACTCCAATGACAAAATCAAGCAGGACCATAACAACAATGGTAAGAAACACGGCAAAATCACTAATCATAGACCGCACCTGTGCAAAAGACACAACAGCACTAAGAGGTTAGTCATCATTAACACAACAAGGCAAGTTTTGATGCCATTGTCAGTGTTGGATAATCTAATATTGATGATATGGTTACCTTAGTGGGGAAATAACGGCTAGTCTTGAATTGTTTGAGGAAGGTAGACAAGAAGAATGTCGAAAAGAACAAGATAGTAGACCAGAAAAGAACATCTGGGGTGTAGGGGCCATGGTGACCACATGCTGTCCCAACAAAGTGCCCTTGCAGGCTGATACACTCCTACAGAGATTAACAGAGGTCACATTAGAAAAAAAAAAAGTACCAGTGATGCATCACATGAAAATGGACTGAAACACAGTTTTTTCGGAATTATGTGGCAGGCTGTAAAGAATCTACAGAACATAATACATGTCAAACAAAATGCCCTTCGGTGTGCTTAGTTATACACACAGCAGTGAAAGTTTAATTGATCGAGTGTCCTTGTCAGTGTTTGCAAAGGTCCTTTAGTGAGCTTGGCTGCTCAGTGGAGGGTGAGGGGGTTCGCTGAATGGTAACAAGTTGAGAAAGTAAAGAAGCTGGAACAAATGTGGTGAGTGCTATCATGTGAAAGTTATATCAACATTAGACTTTATTAGGTGTGTGCTCCCACATAGTTACATTACCTTGACAGTCAGGTTGGCCCAGGGTACGGCGGACGCTGTGATGTTCCTCTCATTCCACATTTCCAAGGTTTTATTACTGGGATTATCAGGTTCTGCACACCTGCAGCTACAGACAAAGATGTACAATATGCACAATGAATTTCAGTGTACATCAGCTCACAAAAGATGCTTTTTTTTTTCATTAGTCAAAATAAGTCAGCCATAATATGAGGATAGCAGGGAAGTGATGTCTACTGCATTTAAAAGAGAAACAGAGCGATGCACACAATGATGAGAATGACAAACAAGCAGTGAAAATTTTGGCATGATCTTTGTGTTACTGACTATGCCAGGGTGAGCTTGTCCAAATCACTGTGTGCATTGAAGGGGTAGAGTTCTCCCAGTTGAAACAGTTTTTCCAAAGCCTCATAGATGAAGATGAGGCAGATGAGGGCAGCAAAAGCCTCCTCTGTGAAACGGGTGATGTAGCACACCAGGGAGCTAGCATCTGTGGCAACCAACATGAAACACAGTGTGGCCGTCCATAAGCCTATGCAAGCCCGCAGCGACAGATAAGAAAGCTCGTAGTCCCTGGAATGAGAGGACAGGAGAGGAGAGAGTATGGTTAGAGCACAGTAAAAACAGGGAATACATAGGAGCAAAACAAATGTTGTCATGATGATAATAATGTCACAAATAAGTTGTTGAAGTACTGTACATACTTGCAGAACTTGAAGAGGATTTTCTCAAACACAAGAACAGGACCTGTGCTGCCCAGGATGGTGAGAGGCTGACCAGCAAACAGCGAGTAGGCTACTCCAGTCATTGATGCACCAAATAAGGACTCTATTGCACTCTACAACATGCAAACGCAGAGAGCTTGTAACTTTTGCTATACAGTCTTCAGTAGTGTTCACTGTCTATGCTGTATGCATAATGACCTAAAGAGAACACAATGTATAATTACAATATAGTATTGAGAATGTGTCCTTGAGTGTGTTTAAGCTCTTACAATACGTCCCTCTGTTGCCTCCCCCAGCAGTCCTCCAAAGGTGATGACAGGAGACATGCAGGCACAGTAGAGGAAGAGGAAGGAGGCCACACACTGGAGGCTGATACCATCCTTAAAATCACTCAGATAGAATGGCGCTTTCCTTTTTATGTCCAGAATCAGACCACCGAACAACCTGATCACAGCACATAAGTAAAGGAGAGGCCAAGTCCAGTAAACAGTCTGGGGCAGAGATAGGTCAACCTGCCATTTGTTCACTACATAAACATAATGAGCATGGAATATTTTCATACCCATTCAGGAACAGTTCTATTCTTTATTGTCGTTGTTTTTGCAAAAACCAACAACAAGACACAGAATAGGACAAGACAATGACTCAGGATAGGAAAGGAAGGAGGGAAATGGTACAAACATTCGCCTTACAAGCAATATATCACTGGGAGGAGATACAAATCCCTTTGGGGTTGGGTTAGGACATCCAAAAGTAGCATTTTGTTTGGAGAGGTGTACTGTGATTGTGGTGTGTGGTCTTTATTATGACAGGACAGGTGGGAATCAAACTGAGGTGTCTGCAATACCCTTGCAACACATAGGTTGCCTGGTCAGTCTGGTGAGCTATATCAGACTTTAATCAGCCTGTACCAAACATTTGCAAACTAAGAAAAAAGATAAAAGAACAATACTGTAACACTTCTATAAGGAGGACGAAAACTAAGTTATAGTGATAATTTAAATAGGAAAAGTGCTGAGAAAAGAAAAACAAGCCACCATAAAGATCTTGGGGTGGCTCAGCAGGGGAAGGTGAGCAGTGATGTTACTCTGTGTTTAAAGAAATTTTGATTTTCCTCTGTTTTATTGATAACTATGATCTGCACCACTTTGGATGTTTAGACCTGTGGCATTATGCTCTGTGTCATGACCTCCAAATAGCCCCCAGATACTAAGACGAGAGCCTGTGGTCCCTTAAGTGTTCATGTTATAAGGTCACATTAGAATGTTGTGAATAATTCAGATGATTAAACAAATTTTTACACATTGTGGGAAATGTGCACATTTGCTTTCTGGGTGGGAACAACAGTCTAATTTATCTGCCTCTCAAAGGCTCAGTCTTTGTGCTAAACTCAGATAGCTGTCTCCTGGCTCGAGTTACACAGCAAAGACACGACTGAGAAATTACAATCATCTCGTTTAACTCCTGGCAAGATAGTTCCTTCAAGATTAATTTAGACAATTGGTGATATGGATGATCAGAAGAAAAATATGGCTTGAAATTAAGCTTTACATAAGCTTTGTATGAGATTTTTTAAAATAGAGAAAATAAACAAGTGGTTACTGTACTAACCTTTATTTCAATAAAATTCAACTTTTTATTGGTAAGTCAATAAAAGTTGTGGTGTTGGGGTCTAAACTTTTGTTTTTAGCTTCTGAAAAAACAGAATCACGTTGAGATATACTGCTCGTGGTGGCACTTCAAAGACAACTTTTTCATTAACAAAGGAAGTAGCATGTTTTCATCTCCGATTCCCTTCAGGCTGTCATACCTTCCCTGGTAATTGCCACTTGTCTGTTCCTCCTGAGATCTTCACAAATTTTCTGGCCACAGCAAATGTCAACATGGCGGAGAGTGCTAAACTCAGCCCCAGGCTGCAACACATCCATTCAGAAACCTCTCTGCAGGCTTTTTTTTACGGTTACATTCCTGAGGAATAATATCTGGCTGTCTAAATTGGCCTTCTATAGTTACCATTACAGAAGCAAAAAGTCTGGGCAAACCTTCCAGTTCTCTGTAGCTCTGGCCCATGGCTTTCAGCATGTAACTCTTCCTCTACCTCACAGACAGTACCATTAGGGACTCCAGGCATCTTCCTTTTCTCCTGCAGAGATCAAGGAACATACAAAAAAAAATGCAAACACTAAACCTACAGAATAATAACAACACCAGTTTTCACACAAATGTAAACTATATTTTTAATTGACTGCAGAAATGTACCTGAGAGGGGACCTTCTTTGGGGGTTCGATGCGAATGGAGGGGTCCCACTCTCCTGGTGGCAGGACAGTCACTTGGTCTAGGAACTCATCTATCCCTGCTAGCAGGTCACTTCTGTCCTTTGCCTTGTATGCTACATCATGGAAAATCTGGTCCAGAATGAAGTGAAGGCAAAAGAAAACTCAGCTTCCTACACCTGCAAGAGAAATACTCAGATGTACTCTTCTTTTTTTTTTTCATGAGGCGAGTGCTTACCTCATCTGTCATGATGGTTGCCATGGAGCGACCAATTTCATGGTATTGGTGAGCCTTTCCATCTGGGCCCAGAAGAATGAAAAGGAACCTAATATTTGTCAGCAGATGAATTTCAGTTTATAAATAGTTTCTGGAACATTTCATTTGATTTTATGATTACATAAAAATGATTACAGCAGGGAGCTGTGGCTGTCTACCTGGTCGGTATGGGCACCTCTGTAAGTCCAGTGAGCAGCACTGCGGGGGAAAGGCGGACAAAGGCTACAATAGGCCTCTCCAAGAAGTCCAGCTCTCCCACCAGCACATTGGAAGCCTCTGCACCCTCTGGGATCTTTTTCATGAAGTGCAGGTCCACCTGTTCCGGCAGGTAAGGTGCAAATATCAGTAAAGAATTTGAACACAAACAAAAGAGATGATAAATGGGATAAGGTGATGCAGATGTTTGGGGGACACAGTGTTTAAAAACAAACATTAAGACATCTCTATCATGCATTATCATGCAGCAGTTAAACTTGTTCCAGCTTTATGATGTCGTGATGTAAAGATTGAAATCTAATGGGAATTTAAAAATGTTGTTTTTATGGTCTTTAAAAAATACTTTGGAAATTTTTGCATTTCATTTGTCTCCATAGTTTTCTATGCTATTGCAACTTGTCTCCCCAGACTTAATGTTTCATTGTCTTCTTGATAGCGTGCTACTTTTTCGCTTACAGGAAGCCTTTATCTGTGGCTTTGAGGAATTGCTCAATGCAATAGTCTCATCTTACATGTGGCTCTGTGGCGTTGTGGTTAACACGTTTACCTTACATGTGAGAAACCTGCTGTTTGAGACTGGGAGGAAACACAAAAACCCAACCCCAGGGGATCACAAGCTAGTGCTGATCCCAAGTCTGAATAAATGCAAGTGTTGAGTAAGAAAGGGCATCTGCTATCACCTGCCTGGGGAGCAGCTGAAAATATTATTAGTGGGCTACTGCTGTGTGTTGTTCCACTGCTGCTTCCTAGGGGGCACTATGTGACCTTATTGTTGATGTTGATCTTTACAGCGTCTCAGGCAGAGGTCTACAGTGCGTTCACAGATCTGAGAGCCCCGCACGCACAAAATAAGAGCTAACACTGCTGTTCTCAGATGTGTTAGCATAATCATATTTACAAGTATTCTGCTGTGACTTTTATCTATATTTACATCAATATTTCATCTATATTCATGAGGAGGGAAAAGCAGCATTTGGTCCACAGCCTGCTTGTTTACCTTACTGAGGTCCACTTGAGTGCTCTCCTGTCCGGCACCGTTCTTAGCTGGTTCAGTGGGTGGAGGAGGCTGGGGAGACGAGGCTGACCCTGCAGGGTGTTACGGTGTGGGTGTTTATGTGCGTGTGTGATGGAAAGCGGCAAATAAGGAAAGTGATTCAGAGTCAGTAAATATGATAGTTATTCTGCCAAGTCCAAACTGAGAAAAATAATTTAAAAAAGACTAAAAAAAATCTATAAAGGCAGTACTGCTTAGCTGACATGCATCAAGCATTTGTCCAGGAACAGCACATAAGTTAAAAAAAACTGAGATCTCCACGTCTGACTTATACCAAGACATGACTTGTACTATCTAACTTTGATGCTTTGAACAAGTGACAAGGCCAATGTGTGCTTGCGTGTGACGTGCAGCATCAAACTCACCAATCAGATGGGGCTCTGACTGTTTGCGTGCTCCCTCTGTGATGGAGCGTACAATGGGAATCAGGTTCTTCTTCTTCTCATTCTGATGGTGGTGTCTCTTGAGCAGGGCCTCACGAACCCTCACTCTCACACTGTCATCCAGCTCATTGGATGCCTCCTGGTGGTCCAGCACCATGTCTGCAACACAGGACACTCATAAACCCTGATCAGAGTATCAGTGTTTCACATCAGTAGTATATGACAGACTTTATTTGCACAATGCATTTTGGTTAGTTTGAATAGAACTTTTATCCATTTCTAATCAATAAGTTGTTTAAATATTAAACCTGGTTATTTAGGAATCATAACATGTCAGCATTAAATCTTTTTTGATCTATGGAACCCTTGTTTATTTCATGTAACTGCTGTTCTTAAATAAATATAAGCCAATCCTCTCTGTACCATCTGTTGATGGTACAGTGTTGAACAGAAAGTGTGTTTACAGGGTCAAGTCAATATATGTCCACGTGAGACTGCAGAATAAGCAGCATCTCTCCATCTCTCTCTCACCACTTCTGCACTTCATCAGGCCTTTCCTGCTCACTTGCTCTCGTTATTTAAAGCACAAGCGGACACACACAGTGAAGTTTTACAATTAAAATCATAACTGCTGACCTCAGCACCAGCATAATTGGCATTGTTAATGAGGACAGTAATAAGAGAACAGCACAAAGGAGCCTGCAGTTAGTGCTATTATAAAACCCTCCATTCACATTTCAGTGGCTCAAAATGGACAGTGTGATGTGACACTGACAGCATCACAACTGGACTGCATGAAGAAGTATTACTGTTATTGGTTATAATAGTTCATTCAATGCAGTTACTGGTTGATGCAATTTTACCTTTTGCTTGAAAGATTTTCTATGGCATTCTCTTATACATCAGGAGCACAGTTTGATTCGGCTTAATTATTACCTACCCTAAATACATAAATGATTATTTCTCTCAGAGATTCATCTTTATTAATGTTTGGAGTCCATATGTTGCTTCAGGAGTCACATGGAGAAGAGAGGGAAATGAGGAGAGGACTGAAGGTTGTTCAGGCTGTAAACCTTTTGCCATCTAGCCACAGGAAAATGGTGTGATTGAGAGCTTTGTGCCATGTGACCCTCTGCATGTTTGTCTGTAGCTGTGTGTGTGGGAGGGATGGATAGACAGAAATGTCAGATCAAATATTCAAGTGATTCTTTGCATTTTCCTAATAACGGGAGTGCAGAAAATAATAACCGACAGGCGAGACATGCTAAACCATCCTATGTTAGTTGTGTGTGTGTGTGTGTGTTTGTTTGCGTGAGGTGCATGATAATTCTTATCTGGGCATGAGTTTGCATAATAAATACATGTGCAAAGTTAATTGCTTGTCTACATGCAAATGAATTTGGATTGAAATATTTTTACAACTAGGTTTTGTGCAATCACAGTTTCAGCTGCAAATTTTCAAGTAAAACAGAACCAGGTGTAGAGGTGCTGACACAAATGTTCCCTTTAGGTTTATTGAAACTTCGGTATAGACGACCGTATTCCTCAAGTGTTGCACAGCGCTGGGCTGGTTGTTCTGCAAAGTTAACCTAAGAGAAATCAAGTGTGTGTTTCTGCATCCAGCAAAGAATGATATCATCAGCCCTTTGTGTGTTTCTTCTCTGATTACAACTAGCGGGCATTTTGGCTAGGCTGTAGTCTGATTTACAGCAATAAAAGTAATCTGTGCTCTTGGACAGCAGCAAGAACTGACTCTATAGAACAAGGTGGAGGAAAACAGGAAAATAAATGGTAAAAAAAAACAGCTGTGGCCAGAAATTTACATACAGTCATCATGGGCATGAATGTCATGGTAATTTGGGGCTTTCACTGAGTTTTTGAAGCCAGGAACCACCAAGGCTCAAGCCTGCCACAAACTGGAATCTGCTGGAACACCAGCATCACCGTCCACAGTGAAGTGAGTTTAAAATTTCCATGGAGTCAGACGGTGTCGACCAAGAAAGAAACAGTGCACAAAGTGGATGGAATAATGAATAAGGAGGAGTACCTCCAAATTCATCAATTTCTCCTCAAATCAACAGCTAGATGACTAAAACTTATACAATCAAGGGTTCCAACAAAACAATGATCCCAAACACATCAAAACTGGTTTTGGAATGGATCAAGCAGGCTAACATTAAGCTTCTGGAATGGCCTTCCCAAAGCCCCGATCTCAACCCCACTGAAAATTTGTTGAGCTTGTTGATGGCTACCAAAAGTGTGTGGTAGAGGTGCAAATGGTTAAATCGAAAATGAATTCAAACTTGTGCACTCAATTCTTGTTTTTAATGTCATTAATGATGGATGCTGTAAAATCACCCAACTCTGGAAAAAGAACAGTTCAAAGAAATCATTAAAAGCCCAAAATTACCATGACACTCACGCAAATTCTGAGTTTATGTAAGCTTCTGACCACAACTGCATGTCTATATGAAAAACAGCACTGACACAAATCATAAAGACTAATCATATGTTTTCTTTTGCGTCTTTAAAAAAAACAGATCAGTTTAACTTTGTCTTCTTTTCTAGGATATATAGCACTCAGGTAGTGACATATTATAATACACGTGTTCACCTGCAATCTCTTCAATGCAGTCAGCATGCATGTCAAGCAGCACACTACCATTGATAATGCAACTGCGGAGCTCAAACAAACTGTGGAGGGACAGTGTAGCAACATACGGCTTGCTCCACCTTTCCCCGCCATCCTCCACATCTTCCTCAAACTTCAGCCACCTGCAAGGTAAAGAGACCGGCAACATATCATCCAGCAAAGTTGTTAAGAGGAGTACATGTGAAGTATGTTTTTCCCTTCAGTTTATCTTTCACTTTTTTATATTCACTGTAAAAGCTACCTTACAGAGGCTTAATAAAAAATCAATGTACATTAAACATGATGATAACAGATGGCAACAGCCTTGAGACAAATAAGATGTTACTGTACATAATAATGTGTTAGCTAAAGCATTGTTTACTTCAGGATAAGCTACCATTTGAAAAAACAGTTTTTCTTCCTTTTTGCATTTTTTAGAAGTGAAAGAATAGAATTTATTAATAAGCAATTTGGGATTTGCATTTTTTGCTTAGATTTTTCTGCCATTTAATCCTTCTTTATGAATTCCTGTTTATAGTACTAAAATATATTAGATTATCGTTTGGCATTTTGAAAGACAGATGATTGTATGAAAACTGGCACAGTTTTTCATCTCTAATACTGTCCCTTTATTTCTACTAAAGCATATCTGTTGTGACTGAAGAGTGCTGGGAACTGCTTTACTCACGTCGGGTCTTTGTAAGAGTAATGCCCAGAAACTTGATAAATCCACTCGTATTTCAGCTCAGTGCAGAGGGAGTATTCTACTTTAAATAGAAAGTTGTTTTGCTTTCCCTCACATAGATGTGTTTTAAATCTCTTGTATGGCGGTTTTCACCAGCAAGAAAAAAAAAGTTGGACATGAGCATGAGAAACTGAGATGTGGCATTTGAACAGCACGAATGAGAACACAGCAATATTTGTTTGACTCCCACCTTTTGATCTTTTCCTCTTGAGCAAACTTTAAATATAACTACCTCTTGCAGACTTCCCTCTTCATAATAGTGCAGCTGTAGCGCTGCCAGACTGTCAGAAACTTTATTGCTAAGCACTGTTACCAACAGCTCCCCGGGGGAGATAGCCTGACCTGGCTGTTTCTTTCCACTCAGCATCCTTCCCATCCTTGACACAGATCTCATCTAGCTCGGTGAATAACTCGTGGGCCACGTGTTCAGCATCCTCCTCGTTGCCCAGAATGAATTGGACCCGCTGGGACGGTGTGTCTAATGATGTGGGGGAAGAAGGAGAGGTGACCTGGAGGTTCTCAATAGACTTCTCAAAACACAACACTTGTTACATTGTCCTTACATGCCTTTTAATGGCTTCTGAGCCACAGATTTGCACAGATATCCAACATGCTGCGTTCCTGTTCTGTGTTAGCTAATTAGTGGGTTGTCAATTTTAGCCTGAAGTCCTGCATGTGTGAAGTGCCCACAGTATTGACAGGCTTTGTTTAACAACCACTACCACTGGGAGGTGGTCCTGCTAGCAAGGCACTGTTTGATCGATAGATGACTATAACCCTCAACAAAA
This sequence comes from Andinoacara biseriatus, assembly GCA_015108635.1. NCBI lineage: Eukaryota > Metazoa > Chordata > Actinopteri > Cichliformes > Cichlidae > Andinoacara > Andinoacara biseriatus. The sequence continues at coordinate 12,343 of VUQJ01027939.1, read as the reverse complement.
ATAATGCATCTGAAATGTAAAACACAGCAAATAATGGGGTGGCCTAAGAAAAGGTCTCGTGTGTGTATTTGTGTGTGTGCTACCATGACTAGAACTGGTTGCCTCATCTTCCCCGCTTTGCTGAGTTGCAAGGCTGCTTGCCCTTCTGTCTCTCTTGCGATGGCGGGAACCGTGACCTTTGTGGTGACGATGGCTCTGTCTGGGCATCCGAACCCCGACAAACAGAGTCCTGTGACCTAAAAACGATGGAGAATAAGACAAGGAAAATAAAAATAAAATATCTTTATTTGATTACTGGATAAACATGCAAATATTTTAATGTCATATGGATTGTTTCATTAGTTGTATATTATCAATGCACCTTATTTCAACTTCATATTATCTGACACAAAATTGCAAGGAGTTTAGTGACTGCAACTAGAGGGATGACAATATACTGTAAGCAGTTATTACATAAAAATGCTAATCTGAGATGTAAGATGGCAGCTGTCTTCAAATGTTCTATGTTTATTATTAATTTATTTAATAAACAAAAAACAAAGAGCTCCCATTAGGCAACAGAGATTTCTGCTCCTGCTGTTATTTATTTCTAATGTCATTTCTAACTGTTACAGCTTGTATTTCTTAAAAGCTATCTGATGAAGGTTGCAGCCAAAATTTAAAATGGCACTAATATTTACAGTGTACTTTAAATACTGATGTTTACCTTGAGACAGTTTGAATGATTTTATAGGTTTGAATACAACCCATCTCTGTGATCTATGTTTTGTGCAATTTGACTCGCTACAAGTACATTTAAATTTACTATTACGATTATTTAGTTAGCTCCTGTAAAAAAAGGAATAATTTTTAGTGAAAGGGGAAAAAAGAAGAGATCAGGGTGCTGGGCAGAAATGTGTCAGTGAAAGACAGTAAACTCAGGCTTAGTTGTTGACCCGAAGCTCCGCAGGGAAAATGAGGAAACAACATCCATCCTGTTCCACTCTATTCTCAACCGCTGCCAACCGCTGAGTTTTATTTGAATATTAGTCCTTTTGAAATGAAGAGCTATAATAAGCCCAAATAAATTAATTAAATATTCTTTAAAGAATGTTTCTGTTTAATTTTTTTTTAAATATTATTTTTGAATATGATTTTTATCCCGAAAATCATTAATGGGACATTAAGCACAAGCAGGCAGGCTCTCACATATTGATTATCATCTGCTAAACTCAACATTCTGTATTGATAACAAAGAGATCTGCTGAAGGCTGACTGAGGCCAGGATATATAAGGTGTAAGTAATTAAGTATGCAACTAGATACAGATGGGCATATCTCAGTGCACGCCTTGGCTTCTGAAACTAGTCTCCTGGAGAGGGGCTAGACTATATTTCACTTTGGAGTTGCCCTCAGTGAAAGGCAGAGAGTGGTGGTGGGCAGCAGCTAAAGTGGGCCAGAATGATCCGGAATGGCATTCAAGGATCTTTAATTAATGACTAATCAAATCTAATTTATTACAATATACTATCAAGCTGGTTCATTTTTCAGGCTGGCTCCAGTCTGGCAGGAAAAGTCATAAAACCTTTAAGCAGTTTTTTTGCAGATTTGACTGGATATTCAATATATGCTTTTTTCCCCCCAGTCACCACTGAAATTAAAGTTAATTTAGATAATACTTCAAAATAAGTGCCCCAAAAGTCAATATCAATATGGCTGCTGAGCCCTTCTACAAGGACTTTGGTAGGAGTCATCAATTAGAATTTAATCTGTTCTTCTGGCCTCGAAAACGGCAACATTGGTTATGGAAAATCTGCTTATATATTGCAATATACGTGGTAAACATCCAGAAAGAGCAGTAAACCCCAGAATAAGCAACATTAGAGGTCAGATGATCACAACTCTTCTACAAAGAAAACAAATCTACTGGAGGTCACAATTTTCAATTAATTTCAATTTTATTTATATGGCGCCAAGTCACAACAAACAGTCGCCTCAAGGCGCATTATACTGTAGCAGCATAACTAAGGGATGGTTCAGGGTCACCTGATCCAGCCCTAACTATAAACTATAAATCAACACGGAAAGTTTTAAGTTTATTCTTAAAAATAGGAAGGTTGTCTCTCTCCCGCATCCAAATTGGAAGCTGGTTCCATAGATGAGGGGCCTGAAAGTTGAAGGCTCTGCCTCCCATTCTACTCTTAATTATCCTAAGAACCACAAGTAACCACAGTCTGCGAGCAAAGTGCTCTATTGGGGTGATACGGTACTATGAGGTCTTTAAGATAAGATGGACCTGATTATTAAAGACCTTGTATGTGAGGAGAATAGTTTTAAATTCAAATCTGGATTTAACAAGGAGCCAATGCTGAGAAGCCAATATAAAAGAAGCATTCTCTCTCCTTTTATTCCCTGTAAATATCTGGTTATACACCATGTTTCAAGGTTTTTAGGGCCCAGTACAATAACCTCAGTTTAATCTGAATTTAGAATAGGAGTTATTATGTGACTCATTTCTAAATGAGTCATTTTCCCATGGTGCAATGCTATATCAGATCTTGGGGTCCTCCCACGAGCCAAACCCACATTAGTCCCTGGGGTGGGTATGCTTGTGTCCACCCAGTTCGCCCATCACCGTGGCTGAGGACACTGGGGTAGCTAAAAAAAACTCTCTAATCTCTAGGCCCCTGGGATGGGCGAGATTTGCCCCAAATTTCTTAAGGCTTTGGATGTTGTGTGGCTGTCTTGTTTGACACACATCTGCAATTTAATGGGAAAGTTAGGGATAGTGGCCTTGAATTGGCAAACTGAGGTATTGGTCCTCCTTCTTAAGAAGGGGGACCAGAGGGTGTGCTCTAACTTCAGGGTAATCAGTGCGCCAGGATGGTGAAAAGAAGCGTCCACGCATTGGTGGAACCCAAGGAGGAACAATACGTTTTCCTTCCTTGTTGTGGAATACTGTACCAGTTATTTACTCTCTCAAGGATATGTGTGCAAGTTTTTCCAAATTAGTCTATATTTTTTCTGTGGAACTGGAAAAGACATTCAGCATTAGTCGCTTGGGGTGTGATGGAGGTTATCAGACCTGTTGTTACCTGTTGTTGACTGTACAACCACAGTCAGAGCTTGATTCTCATTGCTCCAAGTCAGACTTGCTGCAATGAATCACACTGCCAAATATAAATCTTTAAAAAAAAAACCCAAAAAAAAACCCAACAACAAACAAACAAAAGAAAAGAAAAGCAAAACGATGACAGGCAGATTCTTGCTGACCCCAGATTCTACATATGGCGACAATTTTTACCAGTTGTTCAAGTTACTCACCTTCCAGTTCCTCCTTCTCATAGTGGATATTCAGTACAGAGCTGGTCCCTCCCTGATCTACCACCACTTCCTCATCTGGCCTCTAATGGACACAAAGAAGCATATGTAAGTATAATGTTACTCTTCACATTTGTGATTTCTGATGCAGTCGATGCCCTCTGTCTCCAGCAGATATATTGTTCTTGTGAAAGTATTCATCGCCTTCAGCCCTTCAAGGTTATGCAGTGAAAGAAAAATTTCAAAGGTTATGTCAGAAGTGTCCTGTTAAGGAGAAGCTGTTGTCAATGTAATGGGGCTGCTAATTAGCCAAACTAGCCATGGCTTTTTCAGTGAGAAGCATCAAATTCCGGACAGCTATTCTTAGACTGTCTGGTACGGACACATGCAGAAGGACACTCTTCTACAAACACACACACACACACACAAAGCAGAGGTAAAAAAGAGTATGAGTCAGTTGGGGAATGTGCTAGGCTCTACTATCCTGGGGAAATCAAATCAAATTAACAAAGAGCCATTTCCACTGGTGATGATGTTGTTGGCAGACTGCTGCAGGATGTTGCTGTTCAAAGAAACACTGCTATTAGCTCACATGCAGTGTCTTATTCATGGTGAATGTTATCTATCCTATGATAATAAGAGCAGACTCCAGACATGTTACAGTGTCTTTGGAGTAAATGTACTACTCCATCCTATCTGTTTACATCATACCTGTTTGTTTCTTCTTTTTTCACTGCATAAGTACTATCAGCTTTTTTTAAAATTTCTGGTAACCATGATGTCAAAGACTGTCACTGCGCTAGGGTACAAATTACTTGTATTTTTTTTCTCTGTGTAAATATGTGTCAGCATGTTGCTGGTCAGAGCTATTACCAATAAAATTTCTATTATAGTTAGGTCCATAAATAGTTGGACAATAGGACCTAACTATAATGGAGATTTTTTTCTAAATTGTAAATCAAACAATCAATATGTGAGAAAGAGCTTTATTTGTCACATGCAGTGAAATTCAGTCTCTGCATTTAACCCATCACACATAGACAATGTAGTACACAGTACAACGTGGAGCAGGGGGCAGCTAGAAAGCGCCCGGGGAGCAACCTGGGGGGTTAGGGCCTTGCTCAGGAGCCTCCAGTGATGCCAGCTGGGGGATTCAAACCAGGCTTCTTCCCCCCTAGGCCACCACTCCCCATGTGATTGAAGTGCAGACTTCCAGCTTTAATTCAAGGAGTTTTATAACAATTTTTTCATTAACCGTTAAGGAATTACAGTCATTTTAAGACACAGCCCCCCGTTTTCAGAGGCTCAAAATTGATTGGACAAACTGACAGAATTTTGAATCTAAGGACTGTTTTTATTACTTGGATGAAAATCCTTTGCGGTCAGTGACTGCCTGAAATCTATGGACATCCATGAACATCATCAAATGTCGTTTCCTCCCTTGAGATGCTCTACCAGATCTTTATTACAGCCACTTTCAGTTGTTGTTTGTTTGTGGGTCTCTCTGCATTCAGTTTAGGGCTGGGCTGAGATCAGGTGACTTGGTCACTGGAGAATAATCATTGTTTTGCCTTGAGAACCTCTCGAGTTTCTTTCGCAGTATGCTTTGGGTCATTATCCATTTGTACTGTGAAGCACTGTTCGACCAGTTCTGCAGAATTTAGCTGAATCTAAGCAGAGAGTATAGATCTGCTCCCTTCATAATTCATCCTCCTACTGTGACAACCATCAATAAACACAAGTAACTCAGTTCCACTGGCAGCCATTTCATTCATTCATTCATTTTAAGAATGAACCAGTTTCCAAAAATCACCCAAACTTTTTGCTGTTTTTGCTCTCTTATTATGTCTCAGGATGTCTTGCTGTGTCACTGGATGAGCATCAGAAAATGTAAAAATTGATGGATGCATTTGGCAAGAAATAACAAGGGAACAGGCCTCGCCTGGCCATGAAACTTCTTTTTAGTCAACTGACCAATTATTTTTAAGCCTCTGAAGAAATCCCAAAGCTATGTATAAAAATGTCTAATTCCTAAATGGGTAAGGCAAAATTTTTTTTGTAAACCCCTTGAATTAAAGCTGAAAATATGCACTTCAATCACATATTGATTGTTTGATTTAAAATCTACTGTGGTAAGGTTAAAATACAAAAAATGTTTCTTTCTCCAACAAATTATAGGCCTAACTGTAGATCTACAGGAATAAATGAAAGAATCCCTGTTCATTTATCTGTGTATTCAATGCCTATCTCAACATCTGTACATCTGATCTACTTCAAACCTTTCTGTGTTGCTATGTTGTTGGGTGATCCTACTGTAATTAGGATATCCTACTGATATCAGCAGTTCAGATAACATAGTTTATGAATACACCTCCACTGACTGTGACGTCTACCTTTGCTGACGTCAATATGTCTGTGACAGTGGGCACTGCACTATTCTATAAATAAATGCAAATCAATAAAGGCATGCATGAGACCATAAATCCCTACCAGCAGCACAATACAAACACACATGCACACACTGGTCTATAAAATTTCACTTTCTACAATAATCATGCTTCCGGCAACTGTTTTTTGCATAATTTTTTACATACTGGATATATTATTATGAGTGTGTGGGTGGATGCAGAATTGAATGGAATGAATGCATGAGGTTATTATGACAATCCATTCATTACATTTCCTTTCAAGGTGAAAACTAAAGGGCAAATGTTGAAGATCCACAGTCTCTGTTAGCCATGTTTTACTATAATTAGACAGTCCAGTAGGCAGCAAGCTGTGACTGTAGCTCGCACTGTGGCTAGGGCTGCTACATGATGACCACAGTAGCAAAAATAATTGCAATATGTCTTTCTGAAGGGCTTTTGGACAGAGTGGATATTGTAATATTAGGTTGGTCTACAGCAGAGCCACTGATTCAGGTTCGTCAGACCACCAGGTAGGAGCAAGATAATATTGCTACGAGGTATTCACATGACCAAAGTACACAAGGGAAATGTATTTTTTTCAATCATTTGTTTAAATTTTTACTAGATTATGATTTGCTGAAATGTTTGAAAGTCCTTCAATTGTGAGATGTTTCAGGTTTACAGTCCATTTCAAGTCCCCAGACCCAATTTCAACAGTATTCTGAACTGGGCTTTCACTGGGGCACTCCTTCGATTCATTCTTTTTAGTTTCATCCCTTAGTGGATTTGCTAGTGCGCTTAGAATCATTATCCTGATGAAAGGGGAACATCCACTTCAGCTACAATGTCCTGACCGATGGCCACACAGTATCTTCAATCACTGTTTGATTTAATGAAGAATTTATAGCTGAATCAATGACCGCGAGCGACCCAGTCAAAGACGCAGCCAAGCAACCTCAAACCACATTATCTCCAAAGTTTGCTTGTTCAAATGTCAAATTTGAACAAAGAACAAAAAAAAAAAAGCATTGGATATGTTTAATTTTTCACATGACCATAGTTGGAGAAATATATCCTGCTACTGTACATGTTCTGCTAACTATAAAGTTGGTCCCTTTCATAAAGCTCTTCAGGGCACACGACTTCTATTGCACTACAGCAGCACCTTTGTGCATTACTGTAAGAGTGTGTGCCAAGTTCTTCTCATTTCTCCAGGGGTAACTCGCTGGTTTCCATCTGCACTTATGAAATGTGATTTTAAAAACAGGACAGTGCTGTGAGTGTGTCTGTCTGTGTGTATAACCTCTATTTCAGATAGTATTTATATGCACATTGAAGTCCCAAAGCAGCATTAAATCTTCTAGTTTCTTTAGCCTCTCCACGCTGCTAAAAATGGAACAGCTAAGCCCATTAGCACAAGATTGTGATAAGAAAAAAGTAATTAACATGCAGTTCAGACAGATGACTGTCTTATTTTATTATGAGCGAAAATTCAAATCGGTAAAAGTACTTCTGTTATGTTTTATACAATTCCTTTCAAATGAGCTTATAACACACACAATGGGTGGCCTGGTGCTGCCTTCTTGCCTCCTTTCACTCCCTCGCTACCATATCAGTGCTTTGGGATTTCTTTTTCATTCCACAGCAGAGCACTTCATATTCTCCAGCCAATTCTGTTATTTCAAAGATTAAGGCTACCTAATTAGGTAGTCATGCTTGGGCCAAACACTGAATGTGACTCGTGGTTTTATAATTATCCTTATGCAGAAGATGAAAGTGTAGCGTAAGAAAAAAAAATCCTGTGGTCATGTCTATTTAGGTTTCATGTAGTTTAATTTAATTCTACACATGCTTCCTGTGGCAGCAAACAGCTCTATGACACTAAATCTGCAGGTGAAAATAGTACTTGACTAAAAAGCTACTGCTGGCTGCTCCCTTATTCATAAAAGGTGGCCCAAGAAAGTAGCTCCACATGTTTGAGCGGCAGATTTTTTTTTTTGCACCAGATGCCCTTCCTGACACAATCCCAAAGGGATTTGTGTCTCCTCCCACTTCTTAGCCAAATGTGTAAACCACTACACTGCGGAGCCATGAAAATACTGTAGCACTCAACTAATACACTGTTTACTCTTGGGTAATGTTTGCTTTAAACTGCAGTGGATCATCTGCCTCCATCTAACCATATCCCTAACCTTTCCACACCAACCCTCTGCACTTTACTTCATCCATGAATCTTCTCTGCGGTCTTCCTCTTTTCCTCCTGCTTGGCAGCTCCATCTTCAGCATCCTTTATCCAGTATATCCTCCATCCTTCCTCTGCACCTCAGCTTCACCTCTCTAACTTTGTCTCCAAACTGCTGAACCTGAGCTGTCCCTCTCATGTACTCCTTTCTGATCCTGTTCCTCCCATAGTTTTACTTAAACTGGAATACCCAGTTGTTTGAGATTTATCTTAAAAAAAAACAAAAAAAACAATGAAAGTAAACATTTGTGATCTGTTTTTATGATTTATTTCTTCAGTTATAATAAATGGACATGCAAACACAGTGATGGCATTGGTTGATTTGTGTGCCAGGATGTACGTGCAATGGGAACGACTATATCAGTGATCTCCAAAATAGGGGTGTGTGTGTGTGTGTGTGTGTGTGTGTGAATTTGATGTGAGCAACATGGCCAGTTTAGCACTTGGAGTCTTGTACCATAAGCCGTGCTTTTGTAATAGCTGCAGTGTGGGGTTCACCATCATTGTGCTGAAATATGAAAGGCCTTCCCTGAGAAACACAATGTCTGGATAGAAGTTGCTCTAAAACTTCTATATATATTTCAGCACTGATGGTGCTTTTTCAGACATGCCAGTTGTCATTTCCAAAGGCACCAATGCACCTCCATATCACCAGATTCAGGCTTTTGAACTTAGCACTGAAAGCTGGATGTTCCCTCTCCTCTTTAGTCAAGAGCACCAAGCGTCCATGTTTTCCAAAGAGAATTTCAAACTTCCTTTTGTTTGATCACAGAACAGTTTCCCATTTTTCCTCAGTCAATTTTAAATGAGCTTCGGCACAGACAAGACAGCAGTGTTTCTGGACTGTTTCTAGATTGTGCACGGTGAAGAGTGTTCACAGAGAGTGATTTCTGGAAGTGTTCTAAAGCCCATGCAGTGATTTCCATGAGAGAATCTGTCATGTGTGAGTGGTGTGGCAAGCAGGGTGAACCCAAATGCAGAACTCCAAAACAGGACTGACTGTTGACGATGGTTTATTTACAGAAAAAGTAATCCAAAATATACAAAACTGAGGTTGAGGACAAGAACAAAACCACACCCCCATGAGGCAGGACGCGACAGAGAACAGAGGGAAATGCAGACAATAAATACACCGGGAATGTCAAGGGAAAACAGGAAACAGCTGGGGAGAACAGGTGGACAAAATGATACTAATGAAACACAGGAAGCAAAACTCCACACAACACACAGGGAACATAGGACTGTCAAAATAAAACAGGAAACACCTAACAAGGTGCACACAGGCTTAACACAGGGGGCTGGCACAGAGGAAAACTAACAGGGACCAAGGCACAGGGAAATAGAAACACAGACGCAGGGAAGAAAGGAACAAAGGGAGCTAGAAAACCACAACTGATAGAGCCAGAACTAAGATAAATAAGGAAGACCAAAACAAACTAGAAAATAACAAAACCCAGTGAAAACAAAATTAAACACAAAAACGCTGGGCACACGGCCCAGGACCATGACAGAATCATGATTTTAATGCAGTGCTGCTTGAGGGTCCAAAGGGATTACAAGCATTAATTATTGATTTTTGGCCTTGTCCTTTGCGCACAGAGATTTCTCCACATTCTTTGAATCTTTTGATCATATTAAGCACTGTAGTTACACTGATTTTCCCTGTCACACAACGTGTTATCAGTCACTGCAGCTGCGCAGGTGTTAGTGCAGGTTTGGGCTCAGGATGTAGGCAGTCAGCTCCATCAGAACTGGAGCTGTACTAAACATATAGATGCACTCCAAAAGAGAACAGATGACAGAACAACAAAGAGCTCTTTGTCCCAGTTAGAATATCAGATCAGATCAATTAGTTTGTTTCCATTTTGTGTACACACACACACACACACACACACACACACACACACACACACACACACACACTACAACAGTAACTAGACTGAGTGAAGCTGCATTTCAGAGCGGAAAGGATGCAGCATGAAAGAAATAAAAGACCGTCACTGTGGGCGAGTTCAGATTACACAACCATACATCTATTCTATGATTACAATATTCTTTCTCCTCAGTCGGTGCTTGTGACCCACAGCCCACACTCATCCCGGTCACCGTTAACTAACAGCACCTTCACGCCCCTTGTGTCACATTAAAGGGTCACATGGATCTCAAAGTTTTGTTTGTTCCCTCTGCAGGATCAGTGACCCTCAAAGCATGCACGTGTGCGTAATTTTCCACTGACAGAACAAGTAATTTGTGTGATTCTGCCTGTTTTGATATCCTAGCAACTGTACCTCTTTCCTCACTCTTGTCCTCTAGCTCAGTATCAATCACAGTACTGAGGTGGGCTTATGACTCAATAACTTTCCCAAAAGATTAGCGCCACTGCGCCACAGGATCAGGCTAAATGGCTGCCTGTCCTTGAGGTTTTGTCCTTTACCAGCATCTCAGTGTTAACCAACTGTGGTCAACCCACAGTGAAGCTGCTTTCTGGCTAAAAAAGACAGGATATTGTTAAATCAAATGACTCAAGGATATTATCATGTGTATTCAAAGCTGAAAAAGATTAGCTCTTAAGAGCACTGTATGCTAACAAATAAACTCTGTTTATGATTTGCTTTATTGGGACATCACAAGCATTTGCCCTCCAGATTTTTCAAAATATTGAGTTATTTGAGGCCTTACTTAACTTTATATAAAGCGTCTTATTTGATGTGCAGTGAAGAAACAGTAATGTTCAGAGGCAATATTTTTCTAGGAAAAAAGGCAATCCCTTTGGGAGAAACTAATTAACCTTTTCATATCCTCCTTTACATATTTTTCAATGTTCACAATACAAACTAATGCTTCTATGTATTGCACGTGGCCAGTACCACAGATCAGCATGATGGTGACTTTAAACACCCTTGTCTAGTGTCTCAACATGTACAGTAGCAGTCAAAAGTTTGGACACGCTCACCGTGACTGTATCCAAACTTTTGGCTGGTACTGTGAATATAATGCATGTTTGAAAAGGCAAGATATATTTCCTGCCAGAGCAGGCTGTCCCAGAAATATGCCAGATTGCCAGAGCCAAATTGAATATTGCTGTCTCACACAATGTCCTACTTATGCTGCTGATAAAACCTCCCTTTGATGCAGAAAGTCATCTTTGAGATAATCATTATTTGACAATAAAAACGACAAGGTGTTGTTGAAATGCATCAAAGAGGATTAAAAACAAAACCCTGACCAGCTTGTTGTCCTGAGCAAGTAGAGCAGCAATGATTTGAATCCCTGTGCAATGACTGAGCGGGGCAATCAATGTTTGGCACTAAAACGCTCTCTGACTCCAACAGGACTGTAACAGAACTGTGAGTGGAGGCAACTTTTAAAGAATAAAGCTTGCTGGCTACTATAAGAAGCTTGAGTTCCCGATGGAGAGCTGTCAAAACACTCTGCAGAGTGTTGCTCAGAAGTGGCAGGAAAATGATACGTGTATGACCCTGTATGAGAATCTCTAGCATCAGCACTGTAGAGAACAGCCCCGCGACACGCTGACTGATAGTTCATAAAAGTCTTTCCACGATTAGCAGCGGGCCCTGAACTTCCAAGTCTTTTGAGATTTCATTCCTGACTTGACCATCCATTATGATGACTTTGCGCCCTGTAATAACAGTTTCTCAGCAAATCTTTTGAGACAAAATTTCCACTGCTCCTCTTAACTGTGTTTCTCTGCCATCCCCTATTTTTATCTGCAAACTCCAACAACACCCCACCACTCTTTTCGCTGCTGACCCCCCCCCTCTTCCCCACGCACAAGCACCCTGAATTGACAGCAGAGATACACATCCTGACTCAGACAACTGGGTCTGTCACCTCCAGACAGAGCTTTGTGTTTGAGAGCCAAGAACTGGCACTTGTCGCCATAGCCCCCGGTTATTAAAACCCCTTCATAGCATTGGCACCATCACAGATCTGGTGCAGACACATGTGACAGTGCTTCACTTAGAGGCCGGGTGAACATGAATGGAGGAGGGGAAGAGGTAATGGTGAAAAAGTGAAACAGGAAAGGAGAGAGTTGGAGGAGGTAGGATGAGAGGGCGGCTGTTTTGACTGTTTCCGCCCACGAGTACGTTGAGTCATACACACCTTATTCAATGCCACATGTTGAATTCAGCCTCCCTACAGTCTCTATAATTGTTTTCTTTCTAGAAAGATTATTGCCACTGCAAATGGCTCTGTGGGTAAAACACTGTAACATGTAATTAAAAACACCACCTTCTAAAATATAACAATAATAGGTGAAAAAGTTGGAAGCAAACACTAAAGTGAGCTTAGTGTTTTTAACAATTTCTCAGTCATCTGACCACAGAATAATATCTTTTGAACACACACACACACACACAAGTATATATATA
>VUQJ01027938.1:43245-54973 GCA_015108635.1 Andinoacara biseriatus | reverse complement strand
GCACCGGGCAAGGTGATTGGCACACCTGTCATGCATTGGCTAATCAATCTCTCCCTATTTCACCTGCAGAAGACACACACATGCAGGGGAAGCTGCAGTGTCTGTGGTACATCTGTTGGCAAGAAGCCAGAGTGAAGGCTCTGTGTATGTGTGTGTGTGTGTGTGTGTGTGTGTGTGTGTGTGTGTGTGTGTGTGTGTGTGTGTGTGTGTGTGTGTGTGTGTGTGTGTGTGAGAGAGAGAGAGACAGAGAGAGAGAGAGCGAGACTGTGAGTGAGAGTGAGGGAGTGTGCCCTGAGCTACGACAGCAGGGCGGCGGTTGCCAGTGAATTACGTGTGTGTGGTTGTAAATAAAGAAGTGTGTGAACCTGAGAAGCAGTGTCAGACAATCTGTGCTGAGAGAAACTCACCAGTAATAGAGTCTTGTGCAGCAATCTCAAAGCAAGATGGTCGCTAGGCTATTTGTATGTTTTTGTGTAAGCGAGCTTGGGGATTTATGAACTAAACTTAGTGTTCAAAGAGCATTTTTTTCTTTCAAATTCTTGCCCTGCTTTTCTGCACCGCTTTAAAACCCGGTTTTCTCAGTTGTAATTTTTGTATTGCTTTTTTGTCCGCTTTGCTTATAATTCCATTTTTGTGTGCCGTACAGTGGCTTTTGTAAAGCACTTGTGACTTTTGTCTGTGTGTATTAAATTTGCTTAGAGGGTTGCTTGCTTGCACTATTGGGGATTTAAGTATAGCAGGGATTTTGTGGAAAATGATACAAGTAGAAAAGTATTCAATATCAGGAATGGCTCCCATTAGGATCATTGCAATAAAAAGTCTCAGCTACAAACAACATAAACACCTCTCTTTTTGACTGATGACAGCCTGAGCTGTTATAAATAATTTAGCATTGAAGGTGGTTTAACTGTTCAAACTCTCCTGATGAGTTTTTACTCAAACAGTGCTTTGAGACCGCATATTACATAATTCATGACAGATGGTCAGCGAAGTTAGAAACAGCCCAAGACTTATATAGGCATATATAGACCTTTGCTTATATGTGTGTGTGTGTGTGTGTGTGTGTGTGTGTGTGTGTGTGTGTGTGTGTGCATGCTCAACACGTGAATAACGGAGAAAAGAGAAATGATTTTTGTATGGACGGTGTGAGATGATTTGGTATGATGATAATATGATAAGTAATTGCATATTTGCATCAAGAGCAACAACTTCATACAAATCTGTAGATACTAAAAATGTAATTCTGATCAGTCTGTCATCGCTGTAACAACACTGATAGCAATCACTGGCAGACTGAACCTCGAAAGAAGCAGTTTCAAATATGCAGCCCACTGTATGTGTTTGCAGGGGTTTGCAGTGTGAACAATGCAGTGGAGTCAATGTTTCTCTTTTGTTTTTGTTCATTCTTTCTTTTTTAAATACACTGCTGTCCCTGGTGTCATTATGTTCACTTCACTATATAAAATAGAAATGTATGAAAATGTTAAGATATTTCCTGATCATAAATAGGTAAAATGAGAAAAACTGTAGTCTAATTGCAAAATAGTTTAGTAGTTATGTAGGTTTTGTGTCTTTTTTACATCCACTGCTACTCATAATGCACATTGTATTAACTTAACTGCACTTATTTTACTTATTATTTTATGTACTGAGTTATGTCTTATGATCAGCCCCAACCGGTCGCGGCAGATGACTGCCCCTCCCTGAGCCTGGTTCTGCTGGAGGCTTCTTCCTGTTAAAAGGGAGTTTTTCCTTCCCACCGTCGCCAAGTGCTTGCTCATTGGGGTCGTTTTGACTGTTGGGTTTTCTCTGCAGTATTGTTGGGTCTTTACCTTACAATTTGTTGTGAATTGGCGCTGTATAAATAAAATTGATTTGATTTGATTTGATTTGATTTATGAGTTAACTCCTCCACATCAAAAGGAGCCAGTTGAGGTGGCTCGGGCATCTGATTAGGATGCCTCCTGGCCGCCTGTTGGAGGAGGTGTTCCATGTCCCACTGGGAGGAGGCCCTGGGATAGACCCAGGACACGATGGAGAGATTATATCTCTCAGCTGGCCTGGGAACGCCTTGGGGTCCCTCCTGATGAGCTGGTGGAGGTGACTGGAGAGAGGGAAGTCTGGGCTTCTCTGCTTAGGCTCCTGCCCCCGCGACCCGGATAAGCGGAAGAAAATGGATAGATGGATGGACTGAGTTATGTTTTTAATAAGTTGTTATTTTACTGTTCTGGACAAATTAGGAACAAATTTGACTATATGTGGCACATGAACTAAAATGAATTTGACATGCCTGATCTGTAGTTTGCATCTTTATAACTTTGTGTATCTGAAGACAGTAAGGTTGGCAGCCCCTTCCTTTGCAGTGCTACTGTATCAATCATGGTTTAATCTGGATGAAGCTTTAGACAGACAAAACACTGGTCAGTGATCAGTCATGCTGCAATAAGTCGCACTGATGTCATAGCTGGCATCAGGGTGGGGATGATGTGAATATTTGAGTGAGGATGAGAGCACTGAAATTACTTTAAGATTCTAACATTGGACTAAATTCCAGCTTCATCTAATAAGGAAAATTAAAGTTAAGTACAAGAATTGATGACTGTATGGACACTACTGAATTTTGTCTGCACTGGCACATGTTCATATTTTAGCTGCTCTTTACCATGGTGAATCCAGCTATCAGAGATGCA
Source organism: Andinoacara biseriatus (assembly GCA_015108635.1). Classification (NCBI taxonomy): domain Eukaryota; kingdom Metazoa; phylum Chordata; class Actinopteri; order Cichliformes; family Cichlidae; genus Andinoacara; species Andinoacara biseriatus. The sequence continues at coordinate 52,283 of VUQJ01027938.1, read as the reverse complement.
TTGACTACTCATGCACACACTTAACTCAGGCTGAAGATAATTAGAGCTGAATCAACTAACTGAAAACTCACACCAGCTCAGAGTTCAGTGTTAGACTCTCAATGATTGTTAAACCTGCTTTCCGGAACAGCACCTGGGCATTAGCCATTCAGAAAAAGAATATCTGCCTGTCCTCAGCAAACTATCTAGGTCCGTGCATTCATCCGTCCATTTTATTCAGCTTATCTGGGGGTGGGTCGCGGGGGCAGCAGCCTAAGCAGAGAAGCCCAGACCTCCATCTCCCCAGCCACCTCCTCCAGCTCATCCAGGGGGGACACCGATGTGTTCCCAGTCCAGCCAAGAGGTATAATCTCTCCACTGTGTCCTGGAACACCTCACCCAAGAAGCGCCCAGGAGGCATCCTAGTCAGATGCCCAATCAACCTCGACCGGCTCCTTTTGATGTGAAGGAGCAGCTGCTCTACTCTGAGCCCCTCCTGAATGGCTGCGCTCCTCACCCTATCTCTAAGGGAGAGGCCAGCCACCCTTTGGAGGAAGCTCATTTCTGCCACTTGTATTTGCAGTCTCATTCATTCGGTCACTACCCAAAGTTTCATTGATAAATCGACAGGCTCGTTTCGTGTGGCTGTTGGACTATGATAGGGCCATTCTTTGTCAGCAATTCTGTTCATTATTTTTATGGGCAAAATTACTAGGCATAGCCAAGGCTTCCGTCTTAAATCTCATGTCTGCCTTTTGTGGATGATGCGGTCCTGTTGACTTCATCAGACGGTGGCCTCCAACTCACAAAGGAATAGTTTGCAGTCGAGTGTGAAGCCGCTGGCATGACAATTAGCACCCCTAAGTCTGAGGCCTTGGTCCTCAAATGGAAAAGGGTGGAGTGCCCACTCCGGCTTAGGGACGAGTTGCTGTCCCAGGTGGAGGAGTTTAAGTAACTCGGGGACTTGTACAGGAGTGACAGAAGAAGGGAGCAGGAGCTTGATAGATGGATCGGGGCTGCATCTGCAGTGATGCAGATGCTACACCGGTCTGCCATGGTGAAGCTGTCTACGTGTGTTGTTGAAATCTAAAGATTTTAGAAGGTCTGCAGAACATCCAAAATAAGAACGCTGAATAATGAGACTGTAATTTATTTGCAAGATCCAAACAGGCCTAAGAAAACTTCTCTAGGAGACTTCATTGCTCTGTGCAAGATTGGACAACTCTTGAACAGTACATCAGAACAAAACAAAGGACATTCTTTGTTTATGTCTTCTTTACACATTAACAGACACACATCTTTGGGATGGGGATATTTGGAGACATCTCCCCATGTCTGTATTTATCTTTTTAAAGAAAATGTTCCAAAACATATAAAGCGGTATCGTTAATCCTAATAATTAATGTATTTAGTTCACCATGTGCTAAAATTACTTATTTACCTCAGCTTTATTATATTATAACCAAACAATCATTTTTAAGCTTTAAATATCAGATTTTCATGAAAATTTTACAGATGATACATATAAATAATAGTTTTAATAAACATTAGTTAAATGATTAAATCAGTATTCCATCTTGATTTATACAGTAATGTTAGAAATTATGATGGTCACTCTGCAATACAGAGAGTACTGTGAAAAAGTATTTTCTTTATATTTTGCTTCCAAGGAGCCAGACTTTCCTGTATTTTTTAAAGTGGTCTTGAGGAATAGTTCTCCAGGCACCTTTGGGCGCTTTGTTACTATCACCTTGTTCTCATTTCTTTAATTGAATCTACGAAAAATGCCAACGATAATGAGAGGTACAACAGTGAGTGTCTACAGCCATCTGTAAAACACGGTGGAGGCTCTGTCAGGGTTTGGATTTGGATTTTAGCCAGTGGTGTTCTTGTCAGATCAAAATTGATGGAATAATGAACGCAGAAAGTACCATCAGATTTTCCTCCACCACAAAATACCATCAGGAAAGTGTCTGATTGACAGCAGCTTCATTTTTGAGCATGCAGTAAAAGCATACCTGGATAGAAAAACACACAGTGGAACACCATCAGTCATGGATTGGCTTCCCCAGAGTCCGGACCTCGACATTACTGAAGCAGTGTGGAATCATCTTGACAGAGAACAGAATAAAAGGCAGCCAACATCCAAAGAAGAGCTCTGAATGTCCTTCAAGAAGCCTGGAGAACTATTCCTGAAGACTGCTTAAAGAAATGATAAGAAAGCTGCTTTCTCTGTAATTGCTGTAGGGTCTTTAGCTTACAATATAAAGTGCCTTGAGGCAACCGTTTGTTGTGATTTATAAATAAATTGGAATTGAATTAAGAGTTCAGGCTGTGTTGAAGAATAAACATGGTCATACTAAATGTTGACTTTCAAGCTAGTTAGAATTGAACAAATTTTTTTTTTGTCCTAAACTAGTCAGCATTTCCATGTTTCAAGTTTATTTTACAGAAAAAAATCATTTTGTATTGCACCAACAAAGCTCAGCTTAAATTTGCCCAGTGTGACTTCTTTATGATTGAAAAAGTTAACGGTCAAATTATCATGTTGCCACACAGATTCTGAAACCTGGTGTAGGTAAAGAAAGAACATGCTCCATACACTCTGGCACCACTGGCAGACCAAATGAAAAACCTTCGGCAACTTGACACCTGCAGACCTGCTGCATCACGTGGAGAAGTCACCGAGATAACTGCTCATCACCAGCTTGCAACGCAGCAGCGACCTGGTTTTGAGAAACACACGGCAGCCAGCGACTGCAGCGAGTAGGCAAACTGATTAAATTTCAGATCCCTTATAATCAAAGTTGAAGTCTGGAGGACTAAAAATATTATCAAGTAGAGCATTAGCTTGAATAATCAAGGCTGGTTTTATCTTTGTGACAATGACATTGAACAAAAAGTCCATAAACCTGCAGTTCCTCTTCTTAGCCAAAACATACAAAAACTGAGTGGAGCCCCTCAGAGCTGCTTGTTCTGTTAATGTCTGAAAATCAAAGTTATGATGAAAACAAATATAACAAAACAAACCCTGTGGATTGGAAGTTGAATACATGCTACTTTTAATGTGGAAATAATGGAGAAATAACCTTAACACGGGTCAACTCGGGCCTTACTTTCAAGTGAGGGTGGTCAATATCGTTTCAGTGAAGAGAACCACCAAGAACTCGCCAACTTTTTTTCTTTGAAGGTGAAAGCTCTGAGCGCTGCGAACCTTTGCTCTCCTTTACTCTCTGACTGACTGTCTTTGACACTTACAGGAGGATTTCTCATGAAAGAAAACTGAATCATCTCTAACGGTTCTCTCAGCCCTTGAAGAATCATTTCCACTGACTTAGACATGTCAGTACTGCAGACCACCTAGTGAGTTGAAAAAGAGGGTAAAAGCCCATTGGGTGCCATGCAGCGAGGTGAGGACAGAGTCAGGGATGGACTGAGGCAACTGCAACAAACTCTGTCACACTCCTCTGAAAGCAGGTCTCCAAGGTACATGCCTGAGGCTGGGAAACAGGGAGTCAGCAGCTGGACAACAATAGGCCTGGTGAAGGGTCCAGTGGGGCAGTGACTGGAGCCGAGAGGTGGCCTGAAACAGTACCAGGGGAAACAATTAATTAATCCTGGCTGGGAAAGTGAAATGCGGAAGCTGCTGGAATAACATGTTTCAGATGCCTGTTTGTGATGACAGGTGGGCAAGTCTGTGTAGGCGTTTTATGCCCCAGACATCAAAGAAAGACAGAGCGAGCTGCAGAGAGTGACATGAAGAGAAAAAGAGAGACAGCCTGAGAGCTGAGGACACGGCACCGGATTACACGTGCTGTTGTATAACCTATATATTTGAAACCAAGAGAAGAAGAGGAAGGCAAACAAAGTTAGTGCAAAGAAAACCATATTTACTAAAAGCCTAGCTTGACCTTTGATGATTTACATATTGCGTATGTTATAGTGCACCTCAAAAAGTTCATTCCTTTTCATAACTGAATTCAAAGGGTAGGCTTTCACATGTTTTATAGTCATTAAATGTAAAACAAAATATTTTAAGCCTTTTTTTAATCTTATTTTTGATGATTATGGTTTGTAGAGCATGAAAATCAGAAATCCAGGTTGTGAAATTTTTAGTATAAATCCAAAGATCAATAAAAAAATCAGGATTTACAATACAGAACTTCAGGAAGCTAGGTTCATTTATACACTCAATACTTGTTGGGTCTCCTTTACCAAGAATTATGAGGTGATCTGCACATTTTTGGAAAATATAACTTCATATAAATATAACACCCACATATCTCATTCCACTTATATCTACATTGAGAGTTCCTAATCTGCCTCCACATCCCAAAATCCAATTATTCTAGGGTGCACTGGCATGAGTGGTTCTGACTGAAGTGTCCTATGTTTGAAATTACTGCACAATAACAAGCTCTACCATTATGTACCTGATCCAAAATGAATGGGACTCTAATTCAAATTAAGTTCCAATGAAGAGCTTTCCACCAAGCCTTAGCTGAGATGCTACAAAGGGCAAAACATATTCTATTGTCAGCCAGAGGCCTGGCTATTTTTGGTATTTTGTGGGGGGAAGAAAACAAGAGTTACATAAATTCTTGAGTGATGTAGTCCCACGGAATTTTGTTAATATATCCAGACTACTACAGTACTGTGAAAAAGTCCATAGTTACCCTTCATTTCTTTATATTTTGGAAAATGAGCAATAGGTGCAGCGCATTTGAAATTTGCACAGACATACATGGAAGTATGCACAGCAAAAACTGAACTCTTGTACGCAAGCAATCTTACATTTGCTTTAAGTAGTCCTGGAATAGTTCTCCAGGCTTCTTTCAGGGAAATTCAAAGGTCTTCTTTGGATGTTGGCTGCCTTTTGTTCTGTTCTGTCAAGATGATCCCATACTGTTTCAATAATGTTGAGGTCCGGGCTCTGGGGAGGCCAATCCATAACTGATAGTGTTTTCTTCTATCCAGGTGTGCTTTTACTGCATTGCCTTTGGGATTATTGTCATGCTGAAAATTTAAGCTGCTGCCAATCAGGTAAGTTCCAGACGATGGATAAAAGTCTGATGGTACTTTCTGCATTCATTATTCCATCAGTTTTGACAAGATCCCCAACACCTCCAAACCGTGACAGAAACTCCACTGTGTTTTACAGACAGCTGTCCTAAACACTCATCTTGAAATGGCACCTATGGATGTGCCATCCTGGAGGAGCTGGACTGCCTGTGCACCCTGAATGGACAGTAGGTACCATCGCATACTACCCCTGGTTAAAAGGACATTACAAGTATTAACAAACAAAGAAATTCCTCTGAAACTGGAATAATAATGAGTGGAAAGCAGCCAATATAAAATACAAAACAATGACTTTTGCACAGTAGTTATAAGCCTCCAATAAACAAGCATAGCATTTCACTCATCCTTACTTCGTATGCTGCATTCCCACATTTTCTTTTAAAGAATCTGTGTCCAGAGCTGAAGACACTAATGCTAAAATTTTCTGCTTCATTTGTTCCCCCCAGTGAGCCTTTTTTGTCAGCCCTAAACTGATGCTGTGTGGGTGGCAACTGTAATGTACAGCTGATGGCCTGTATTTCTCTTTCACATTTCAAGAGCCCACATCAAGATGAGCATGGCTTTTGAAACTATCACAGAAACCAGAAAGTAAAGTATATGGCTGTGAGCACAGACAGCAAGCTATATGGGCTTTGGCTACAGACTGAACTTTTGGCCTCCTAAATAAAAAGTTTAAAAAAAAAAAAAACATTCATTCTTTCTGTTCACTCTTTTCCAGACTAACTTTTAAAAACCTTGGATGATGAAGAAAAATATAATATATAGATAAATGTGAAAAATGTATGTGGTTGAATATGTTTTGCATTCTCATGTCACTTTACAATAAAACCTTCAGCGCTAGCAAAGTTTGCTCTTCTAGTATTCAGAGCTGCAGCTAAAAAGAAAAAAGAAATTAAGTGAAACTGCGTGAGATGAGAATATGTTTTGTCTTCTGTGCATGTCTGTGAAATCGCTACAAATCATAAGTTACAGGTGAAGTGGCAGATATTTAATGGAACAATACGACAGCTCGCTAACTTTCCATGCGAGGTTTCAACACAGCACAGACATGTGATAAATTACTTCTCTATGTCTCTATGGCTATCTCGCTGAGTGACAAGTCCTCATATAGCAGCAGTGATTCTCTGCAGAGGTTTATACAGTGTCTAGCTTCAGGGTACAAGCAGATATAGAGCCATGAAGCACTGACAGAAAGCAACGGGAATGCGGAATGAAAATCATTTTCCAAACACGCAGTAACATCACACTTTAATCAGGCAGGCTGTTGGCCTAAGTATAGCATAGATTCACTGCTCAAAAAATGAAGGAAACACTCGATCATCAGAAAACAAAGTAAGTTAAACTTCAGGATATCAGTCTGTTCAGTTAGGACGTATAAACCACTGTGAATCCGCTTCACCTGCATTGGTGCAAATTAAAGTGACACCAGGTGCGCTGGAGAGCCAACAACAAGACAACCCTCCCAAAATTGAATGGTTTTGCAGGTGCTGGTTACAGATCATTAATCTCTCCTTCTTTCCTCCTGACATACTTTTCCTCTTGTTTTGCTTTTTTTAATATCCTTGTCACTGCTGGGAGAAGTACCTACAGCCCATTCAGGGTGCACAGATAGTACAGTTCCCCCACGACAATATATCCATAGATGGCATCACAAGGTTTGCTGTGTGTCCCAGCACAGTCTTAAAAGCGTTCAGGAGATACCAGGCAACAGGCCATAACAGGAAGAAAGCTGGACAGGGCCGTAGAAGGACTTCAACCCCAGAAGGAGGAGCGGTATCTGCACCTTTGAGGAAAGACGAACAGGAGGAGCACTGCCAGAGCCGTACAAAATGACCTCGGGTGGGATACCAAACTGTCAGAATCAGACTCCATCAGGGCGCCGTGAGGGTCCAGCATCCTTAAGTGGGAACAATGAAGTATTTCATCTTACAGTATATTGAAGGTATTTTTCGCTGTTTCTCATACATGCAATAATGGATGCTATAATAAAGATGATTATGATTATCAGCCACAATCCTCAACTGTTCAACACCATCTGCAGGACAAGAGACTCACTGGACATGCAGCTGAATATATCATTCAGTTATTTAGTTGTCACAAAATGACTTGGCAGTTGAAATATTTGTGGTGAAGCACCTTATATTGAGTATTTCTCGTGGTCCCTCAGTCCTCCTGTACTGGCTCAATGCTTATGATTTCTCTCTCTTCTCCTTTGCTCTATCTCTCCTCTTCTGTTTGTGTGTGAGTTGGTGTCACCCTTGTGTTTCAGGGGTGGGACTCACCTTCCCACCCTTTGGCGCCACACATCTGGAAGTATTCAACTCACCTGTTCCTGATCATCTCATCTGCTGCCACTGCATACTGTAAGGTGGTGGCAGCAGATGTTCAGTCGTTGCTGGATCCTTGAACTAATAGTAGTTAGTAAAGCTGGCTCTTTGCTTGTTGTCTTGCTCTGTTTTGCCCTGTGAAAGTTGCTAGGACTTCACTGACTGAGACCTTTTGCCTGGACTGTTGCTGCTCTTCTGTGCTTGTGTATAACCTTGTTAATCCTTTAGTCGCACGTTTGAGTCCAACCCACCTGAGTGGCTATGACAGTATTATTTATTGAAAGGATTAGTGGGAAGAGTGCTTCTGTGCATTAAAAAAAAAGATTTTTATGACAGTAGAAAACATAGAAAGGTCACAGAGATCAAAAGAGACAGGGCACAGGCTGCTTTTTTTTTTCTTACCACACTGCTGAAGTATTTGGGATTATGAAGTATTTCCATGTCCACAGTTGACTTTTGGCTTTTTGGATTTAAAATGTTATCACTTTACCATTTTATCCTATGAGACATTTGGAGGGCAAAAGAAAAAAATGACAAAATAAGTCATTTTGAAATAAAATGTTTGATGGTGACTAAATAGAACTGGACCCTTGCATGCAGAAGCAAATTGAAAATGGAAGACAGAGGTTGAAACAGTTTGGGTGTCCTCCCCCATTTTCTGCATTCTAGTGAATTTGTATTCACCAGTTTATGATGGAAAAAAAAATTAATATAATGCAATAAATAAATATAATGCAGTCAGGCTCTCGGGAATTCTGCCTTGCTTTCCAAATATTTATTCTCTAGTGCATCAACTTTTCTCATTTAATATCATCTCTGCTGAGTCAGCTCATACAGAGGAACAATTCAGTCGTCTGTCCTCGTTTGCATCTTTTATTTGGCGAACCAACCTCTATAAATTTGTTCGTGTCACTAATAAATCTTAATGAGTTAATTTATTTAAATTAATGTAAGATCCTCGAGGCTTTATTTGCTTAGATTTCTTTCATCGTGATCTCCACTAATGTTTCAAAGTTTCTGGCATTCAAAAAAATGCTCAGCTTTATGAATCATGTTAATCTTATATTAAATATGTTGACTCATGTTGAGCAACAACATGAAAAAATACAAACTAGACTTAAACAGCAATGTTTTTACACTGAGCTAAGACAAATAGAGAGATTTTTTATCCAGTTTTGAACAAGCGTTAAAGGGAAGGTAAGACAGTAGTGAGTCCTGCTATGATGTATGGCTTGGAGACGGTTACAGCAACAAAAGGAGGTGGCAGAGTGGAAGATGTTAAGGTTTTCATCGGGAGTGACGAGAATGGACAGCTCAGGCTGAGCAGATTTGGACATGTGCAGAAGAGACAGACAGAAGAGGATGCTAAGGAGAGGGTGAGACGGGAGCAGATGCAGAAGATAAAGAAGAATTTATTATTTACTGTTGAAAACTGCCCCCTAAGTCATTGCAGGAGGCCAGAGAATTTAAAGCCCTGAATTTGTTTAAAATGTTTTCATAGTAAAAATATTATTTTCTAATTCATTTATTCAGGACTCCATATATTAGCTGTTATTAGATATCCGTTTAACATTGAGCCCACTGAGTCTGACTTTACTGCATTACATATTAATATATTAAACATGAATATATATTAATGTGTCTTATAGA
>VUQJ01027938.1:10667-22857 GCA_015108635.1 Andinoacara biseriatus | reverse complement strand
AGCCTGGATGCAAATTGGCCTGCACACGCACAAATAAACTCATTTACAACCAAGCACAATAACATCTTTTGACCTTGATTGCCTTCGATGAAGGTTTCCATAGTTTCCCTCAAGATTCTGACGCTCCTATTTGTGCAAAAGATTCTAACTAAATAATAATTGGCTCCTGTGTTGTCACTGCTTCCTTTAAGTCCCGCCAAAGATTTTTAGTCTGTCAAATCTGGTGATGCTAAGGCAGATGTCACAAGCTGAATTTTACCCGTTCCAACCATAAGCAGTACATAAAAGACTGCAGGCTCACTGGCTGTTGAAACTTGTCAATCACAGATCATTAGCTTAATTAGCACAGCCTGATTTTGGTCCTTTCTGGCTATAACGGGGGAGCACGTTTACAAAATGTTCTTTTAAATAAAATTAGTAATTCAGTCATAATCACACCCAGAAAGGTTTTGAGTGAACCTCTTGGTGGGTCTTAAACAGAATGTGGGTATAAGTCACTTCCACAGTGGCTGCACAGTTTAGCCAGGATCTCTTATATGAAATTTGAAAATCATTCACACAACAGGACAAACCAAACATCATACTTGATTGGTGGGAACCAAAACTACCATTCTTTAGTGTAACTGTTGTACAAAATTACCCACACTGATGTAGTCCTGTTGTCGTGGCACAGGTACAAATATGCACCTGTTATGTGAAACTAATTATTGTATCTTTTGTGCACATTTTTTAAATTCCAAGGTCACTTGTTACTTATGTCAGCCTTGAATGAAATCATGTGGCGTGTGTTTAGTGTGTGTTTCATTACTGCATTTTATGGTAAATTCTTTGTGAGATTTTTTTTTTATGCTGACCATGAAAGACCTGTTAATACTGATGCTTTCACTCGTGTTTGTGAACATATTAAAGACTATGGTTACAGGTGGTTCAGGTGGTTGTGAAATTCAATGCCGTTTTATTCATATAGCTCCAAATCGCAACAACAGTCGTGTAGAACAAGAAGAACAAGAGAAATGAAGCAACTAAAGAATAGTAGGGTCATTTCGGTCTAATGTATGTACCATGTGTCATGGAATGCAAAAAACACTGGGAGCTCTTGTAGCAATCACTTGGACACAGATCAGGAGATTGCTCAAATTTCAGAGCCTAATTGGAATTTCCCGCTTGGGACTGTCTGCTTCCACCAAGTCAAGTCAAGTTGCAGTTTACATGTTAGTCCTGGCTCGTGTGATATGCACTCACAAGACATTTTATTAGATGCACTTTGTTAGAACTGGGTTGGACCCCTTTTGCTTTCCGAAATGCCGTCATTCTTTGGTTTCTTTTTTTTTTAACTGTAAAATCCCCTCCTCATTCCTTTCCAGTCCCTTTGTCTTCTGTATTTCCATGCCTGCCTCCCTCTTTGGCTGTGGACTACTCTGGTTTCTCTTCTAGTCTGTTCTTTTCCAGCCCCAATTACCTCAGCTTGTGCTCTATTAGTCAATCGGTTCTCTGTGTATTTATAGTCCTGTCTCACCCTCAGACTTCAGCCCATCAGTTCTCCCTGTTTGCTTCCAGTGCTCTTTGTTTCTTGTGGAATCCATGCTGGGTTTTTTGTTATTATTTACTTCCTATAGATTGCAGAGTTTTTGTCTTTTATTCTGGATCCACAGAATGAGAAGAGTTGTAAAGCTCTTTTCAAAGAAAAACTATTGAGTCCATTTGTATATTGTAATTTATTTTGTCAAAGTGTGGCATGTCCAATCAGCATCGAGACTTTGCTGAAGGTTTAAGGTCAAACTCCTTTATTATCTGTAAAATATGCCAATGGGATCTGTGCTGCAGCTCAAGGACCATTTATCATCAAACCATTGAGCCCCTACCACACGTGTAGTGTCTTAATTTCACCGTGCTTTGACCTGCACTCTCTAGTTGACAGTTCAAAGTGCACAGCAGGAGATGCAAAGCATCTATTAACACAGGGTTGTATTCCTCAACAATAGATCCAACTGAAAGCCGCAGTGCATTAGCTCTCCTTGCTTATCTGTGCTGAAAAGCTAGGAAGCGTGAAGTAAAAGAAGCAGCGCTACACAGCTGAAGTACAACGTGCACACAATTGTTTTTTCTTACTTCTTCAAGGTTAGAACACTCAATAGCCTTCAATAGTTGATTTTTGCAAATGCATTTCACTCCGCATGCACACTCATCACACAACAGCTCACGTTACGACCTTAATTAACCTTTTGAATGCTGCACTCTCAAATTAAACCAAAGTTTGTTTGTTTTTCGTTTAGTACAGAACTAGCTCAGCCTGATTTCTGCGTACACATAAACAAATACCTTTATTAAAAAAACAAGAGCATGAAACAATTCAATGCCTCTTTTAGGTCTTTATAAACAAACTTGATGGGGGAATGTGAACACCTGTTTGGCCAGTGTGTACAAAATATTAACAAAAGAAAACAAAGAAAACTAAATAAATTAGTGAAAGAAATGGTGTACTGATGCCAGATTGTAGACGTGTCTGCATGCAGTCGTGGCAAAAAGGAAATGCACAGTTCTGTGGTTTTATAAATTAGGACATAATAAAATAATTATCTGGTCCTTATCGGGTTATAAAATTAGGTAAATACAACCTAAGATGAACAACAATGCATGACATATTATATTGTGTCATTATTTCGCAAAAACTAAACCCAAATGCAGAAGCAGTGTGTGAAAAACTAAGTCCAGGAGTCCAGGAGTGAACAGTTTGTAGAACCACCTTTAACAGTAATAACTTGAGGGAATCGTTTTCTGTGTCTCATATCGCTGTGGTCCACTCCACTTTACAGCATTGCTTCAGTTCATTGAGGTATGCAAAGCTCTTTTAATGTCCCACCACAGCATTTCAGTCGCATTGAATCCAGGACTCTGACTGGACCATTGCAGCACCTTGATTCTGTTGTAGATTTGCTGCTGTGTTTGGGATCACTGCAGCATGACCCAATCTGACCCAAATTCAAAGCTGTCATCATTGCTCTAGTCCAATCATCTTTCTGCCTGCCTTTTTCTAGCCAATCAGCCTCTACTCTGCATACTTTAAATCTCACCGCTTACCTGTCTTTCTGCCTTGCGCACTCATTCATGAAACCCACCTCCTCCCCATCTCCACCTTACTCGAGTCATTCAGTGTTCCATTCAAGCCTCCAACTTTATCTTCACCACCGCCAGCATCTAGACTCTTGGGGGGTCCCGCCCTAAATCCTATCACCGCTGGGATTCTGCCACAATGAGCCATCGGAGTCTAATCGCCGAATAGCTTAATTGAATTCTGTATATCAATAAATCCTGTTCCTCCCAGTGAGCTCGTCTTATTGAACTTCAAGTACAATAGTCGTGCTAATGAAGCACAAATGGTGTTTGTTTCAGTCAGTTAATTGGCCAGCGGGTACATAATGTTATGCTCTAATGTGTAATTCAGGTACGACTAAAGAACAAGAACACTCATTGATATGATTCGTCTCCTTCAGTTTCCATGCAGTTATATTTACTAAGGTTGCTCAGACATTTCCTGTAACTGTGTTGACATCTGTCACACTATATTTTACAAGTTGCTAGTTACCAGAGGAAATAGTTGATGAGTTTGTGTTTTCTTCGTTTAAGGAAGCAAAATAACTCCTGCAGTCGAGCTGTAAACGAGTTGTTTGTTTTAACACACAGTTGCAGCGTTTATGACCGCACCCCTCCCTGACACCCACCAAGCCAGGAGGCAACACTCCAGACCAGCAAACTGCCAAAGCATCTGCTTTTATAGAGGTGGTCACACTTGCTGATGATCACTTAATCAGGTGCACCTAATTTTAAGACCTGCTGAGGAGCAGATGGTTTATATCCAGTCATGACATGCAAAACCTTATAATTTAAAGAGGGTGTATTCTCCTTGTACCATGACTGCATGTGTGAGCTTCAACTTGCACGTTTAATTTCACATCACATCACATTTATCATGAATATTACAGTGTTATTTATGCTAGTTAGTAGTATCTACTCTGTATGCACATTTGAACTGTAAAAGATAAAAGTCAGCCTAAATCTAAAATCAAACTCCACTCAGTACCTGACAACTCTGAGTGCAGAGGAGAGGGTTGTGTGGTCATCAATTTCTGTCTATAAAAATCCAAGATAACTCTACACAAGCGTCAAAGAATTATGAAACAGAATATCAAAAGTTTTCAATAATTTTATCTACTGTGGTTTTAGTTTTCATTTAGCGTTCATTTCTTAAATTCCAGCGGTGAGCACGACTGTGCTGTCAGGTGCACACTGCACCATGGAGACACCAGGGTGGCTGCCACTCACACCCTCCCTTCACCTCACCTGCACGTCTTCATTACCTGCTCACTGATTGCTTAGCAAACTCTGGAAATAAACCCAGTGCCAGCCCTAGCAGTACGCACACCACATGTTAGGAATGTTAAATCAAAATGCAGGCCAACTTTATCATACCGAGAAATATCCGCTTTGATAAAACAAGAGTACAAGCTGTAAGCGTGAAAGGGTTCTGAGCCCGTCGGTTTGGGTTTTCAAAAGGCACCATTCTGCATTCAACTGCGTGTGAAATTTACGAGCAAGCTTGTGACTGGAATGCACATGAAAAGTGAAAACCCACTCTGTCCAAATCAACACATTGATGTCAGATCAAATTAAAGCATTTGGTTGAGTTTGAGAACATTTTCCAGACGTTTTTTTCAATGAGGAAAAAAAACATAAATATCACTGTTGTCTTAAAATAAATTACAAACTGTTGTCATTTGCCCTTTAAGCATTTCCAGGCACAAACTTTAACTACCAAGAATAATCCTTACTATTCACTCTATTTGTCACTAAACTTGCATCTTCCAGTTTCCATGGACTTGCAAGCTGACTTTATACACAAGATGAGCTTTTTCTCAGTTTTTCTGCTGATACATTAATCATTTTGAGACAGGTAAAACCACCTAAAAGATTAATAGAACTATAGCTTTAAAAAAAAAAAGCAAAAAAAGACCAGATGACATGTGACTTAATACCATTTCATCTCTGCTGTTGTTCAGCTCATTTTAGTCAGCTTATGTTTGTGGTAGTTAAATTATTCATTGCTGCACATGAACTAACAGTGAACTTGTGAAGATCAGAGTTCAGCCTGCTCCAAAAACAACACAGCCTTAAAGATGCATGAGAAACAAATTTAAGACCAAACTCAACTGAATTTATGACACTTTAACACTTTTTAAGGTCCTTTATAAGTAGATGTGTGTAAGACAGTTTAAGAACTCAAATGCTCGTTGCAGCAGAATTATCCTGAAGAAAAAGTGATTTTCAGAAGAACCAAATTAACCCTGGCAGCCATGCAGGTGCTACTAATCAAATACACTTGATTTAATGATCATCAGTGTGTGAGCACCTCTATAAAAGCAGAAGTTTGGGTAGTTTACTGGTCTGGAGCATTCAGGTGTATCATAACACATTCACAATTTGCCAGGAATGGATGTTCCAGAAAATTCACCCCAAGATCAGAGAAACTGCAAAAAACCCAAAAGCTACATCTCAGACTCTACAACTCTCACTTAGCATGTTATATGTTCATGTTCATGACAGCTTGATTAGAAAAATACAGAACAAATATGGCTTGTTTAGAATGGTTGCCGGGAGAACGCCTCGTCTCTCTAAAATTCGCAAAGCTGCATCTGAACAAGCAGCAAGACTTCTGGAAAAATGTCCTTTGGACAAACGAGACCAAATTGGAGATGTTTGGCCATAATGAACAGTGCCGGTTTAGAGAAAATCAGCACAAACACCTCACACAACTGTCAGCACGGGGGTGGAGGGGTGATCATTTGGGCTTGTTTTGCAGTCGCAGGACCTGGGCACCTCACAGTCATTGATTGAACTATGAACTCCTCTCTACACCAATGTGAGGCCATCTCTACAACAGCTAAAGCTTGGCTTAAATTGGGTTGTGCAACAGGGCAACGATGCAAAGCACAGCAGTAAATCTACAGGAGAATGACTGAAAAAGAAAAAAAAAAAGTTCCAACCTCAGCTTGACTGAAATGCTGCCGTGGAACATTAAGAGAGCTGTGCATAAACCAGCGTCCACACATCTCAATGAACTGAAGCAACACTGTAAAGCAGAGTCGGCCAAAATTCTTCCACAACAATGTGAGAGGCTGATAAAGTCACACAGAAAACAATTACTGAAAGTGTTTGCTGTTAAAGATGGTTCTCCGAGCTATACTGAATCATGAGGTGCACTTCGTTTTTCACAAGACTGCACATGACCTGGAAAACTACAGGAGTAACTTCAGCTAAGGTCTTAAAGAAAAAAAAACTCGAGTGTTATTCTCTGCAGTGTTTTGTTGGATATAAATGCAACAAAAAGCTGAAATTCTGTGAATATCTTGGCAACTCAGCTGTGAACATGATCAATGTGTGAATTCCAAAAGGTGGATAATAATACTCCCATGGGAGGCAAACTAATGACTGAAACTGAATACATGGGGCTACTCAATGAGGTAGCAAGTTATTTTGATTGTGCGCAGAGAAGAGCTAATAATTAAGCTATTACTGCATCTCTGACTTGTAAATATCAAATAAGGTGCTTAGAAGGAAGAATGTGCACTGATACCGCACAAACACCACACAGTGAAGGATTTAAAGTCTTGACAATGGAAACTGAATGAGAAGGGGACAGCAACTGCCAAGATATCACACTGCATCAAAGCCTGCTTACTGCTTCAATAGGCTTTTACAGCTTATCAGAGTCGCCTTCCATGGCAAATGCAGGATGGTCTCAAAGTGAATTGCTGATTCTCAGTAAACTTTTGACAAGGCCTATTACACAGATGGATAGCTGTTTTCAGTGGGAAAACAGAGGCCAGCCACACTGAGCTGTGTTTCCTGTCAAGTGTCCCTCACCAGCAAAGCCCTGTTAAAAACACTCCAGGCAACACATATCTGATAAGGTGCCTGCTTTTTCAACAGGAACTGCTATGCCACAAAGTGCTGTTACCTAATCACAGCACTGATGGTCCAATTTATAATGCTGTACCATACAATACAGCATCCAAGCCATTACAGATCCCACCTTGGCTTCTTACAGCCTTCTCGCAATAACTGATATTTTCTGCATAAGTAGGATCAAAAGTATGATACAAAATAACAAACTGCCCCCGAGACCAGGCGCTGGTGATGAATCACATTATGTTACAAAAAAGGGTTCGGGCACATCAAGGTTGGAGGCATTGTAATTCCCTTCAAGATTTTGTGACGCTTCTAGTTAAAAATGTTTTTCAGAAATGGCTTTTCACTCACTTAATACATCCCCCGATTTAGATTTCTCTTGACAATTATGGGACACAAACCCCACTGACACCCCGTCAGACTGGCGAGCTCCAAGATGCTGTGTAAGACAAGCACCCTACAGATGAACAGCTGACACGCCACAAAACAAAAAGTGAAGACAGAGGCAGAAACATGAACAGATATTTCCAAGACCAGACTAAGGGAGCCAATCTGTATTTGAGTCAATGCACTCCAACAGCAAGTCCTCTGAAGGCAAAAAAAAAAAGAAGCCATTATCAGTCATCTATGTAATCAAAGATTGATATTTTGGTATGCACAACTAAGTTCCCTTCTACAGGGGTTGGGGAGTAACAAAATCCTTTTCATATATCACTGAGCTGTTCGGCAGCATTCAGTCCTGTGGTGCAGCCAGAGTGTTGTTAGCCTGAGCACAACAGTACATTATCAGAAGGGATAAATTTAGCATCATCTTCAGGCAAACTCCTTAAGCTATTAAAAATTAATAGTACCTCATTATGCAGTACAAAGTTAGTATGTGGAGCGATAGAAATGTGCAGTTATATCCTTGGTAATATAATAATCATCAGCTTAGTTAATGGAGCCGTGCCGATGTGCAATAAATGAAGTGAAACGCAAATCACAAGCAAAACAGTGACTCCCCATCGAGTACTGCTTTCTAAATAGAATTATCACTCTTTCCAATACTGTAATAGTCTTACTGCTCCAGATCTGTGCTGATGACATTGCAGTCAAACACAGAAACAGTCCTCAAACCTTTGCAAATTCTGATTAGAGCCAGCTTTGGTGAGAGTGAAGGAGTGAGGAGAAAAGGAGGCAGTTTAAAAAAAGAGAGAGAGAAAATTACTCACTTTTTTTTTTTTTAATCTTCTGGCCTCTGGCCAGGAAGTAGGATCCAGAGTATAATGCCAAATACGGGTCACGAGCAGGCAGGTGAGGCCAAGCTGTTGCTGAGTGATTGGAACTCGACGGGGGAGAAGAGGGCTGCTTTTATCTGGAGAAATAAAGAGAAGATAAACAGAAAACATGCTTCCTTCTGCATGTACGGTGGAGTCCTCATACGCACTAACGAGGCTGCGTACTGACAGCAGACATACAAAAAAAAAAATAACCTCTACTAAACTTTTTGGTAGGTTTCACAGACTCTCTGTCTCGCTCTTTGTTTTTTTGAACCGCTGGTGTTTTTTTTTTTTGTTTTTTTTTTATAGCACCTATCCGCCTCTATAAATTCTACAATGGTGCTTTTGGAAAGGAAGTGTCAAGAGGATATTGCTGGATGGCTGACTTAAGCGTTGGACAAGGAGAAGAAATTGATTTTGTCTGGGCATAACACAAAAGAATAGTGTAGCTGGACTCGGTGAGCACTGATGGTATGTTGCAGCTTGTTTTAGATTCACTCCAGCACTGGCTCGACCCATAATGTGATTAGAGGTTTGAATCGGAGACAAAAGAGGAAAAGCCGGGGAGACACTGAGGCAAAGAAAAGTGGACAGATAGATGGCATGTGGACGAGACGAGAGGTGGACTGAGTGGGTTGAGGGTAAGGGGAAAGACAGATCGGCTGCCAGGACTGGAAGATGAGGGAGTATGACACATGTGGTAAGCAGAACTGTAGATGGCTAAATAGAGGCCTGCCAGGAAGCACTGTAATGAGATGCATTTCATTAAAAGCACGTCCAAGATTCAGGATTTTCATTCTGGGAGACAGGTAAGCTGGAGTGGAGTTCACCCAGCAGGCACACAGAAATATTGGCAGAGTGAAAACTGAAGTAAACAAACTGCCAACGGTGTAAAATTTGCCAAAAGAAATGAAAACCATGTTGAGAACATGCCTACTGTTATGAAGAGGGATACACTGATCCAACTTTTTTTTTTTTTTGTTACAATACCCGTACAGGTACACTGGCTTTGGCTAACAGCCAATAACAGCGTACCAACCTCATACCAGACACTGAGAATTATTGTTTTATTTGCAACATCAGGTTCAACCTCAGCAGTAATTTTCTAACTTTGTAAAACAAACTCTAAAAGAAAATACAAAAAAATGCATTCAGGCACACAGACTTGCTGAATTTGTGTGTACTATTAAGAAAATAAATGTCAACGATAACAAGAAAAACAGTATTTAGATCAAATAATTGCAGCTGTTTAGCCTGGAGAAACGGACACTGGTGGGAAAATCTTCACAGGCACAAGAGGAAAGGCTGCACACGGAGGAAACAACAGGAGAAACACATCATTTTTCAGTGCTACGCTTATCAACAGAGGAGCTTTAATATCCATTAAATCTATGAGTAATGACTCTTTTGACGGTGATAAAGTGGAAAGTTTTATTTGCAGAACTGTCCTTCAACGTGTCCACAAGAAGTCATAATCAGGGTGATATTTAGATTTGCTCTCTGCCTCAGCATCCTCGATTGACAGATACACACACACACACACACACACACACACAAACACACACGCACACACACACACACACACACCTATTAGATGTTTTAAATTAAAGCACTTTTTACAGATTCTTCTGAAATGTATCTATGGGGCAAATTTTTAAATGTCTTTATGAAGGTTTTTTTTTCTATTTAAATGTTGCTGTATGAGAAACTGCTGTCCATTGTTTTCGTGCTGCAGCAGATACTGTGAGGCAGTGTTGTTCTGTAAGTGTTTAGTCAGGAGGTCTGTATGACCATGATCCTGTGTCCTTCATTGCTTAACCATGGTAACAGTTAGATATATTATGGTGACCAGATCCCAAAAACCTGCAGTGTCCTCCATAATGTATGGGACAAAGATACAATGTTTTGCCTCTGTACTCCACCACAGTGGACTGTAAATCAAACTATCAATATGTGACTAAAGAACAGCAAATGTTGTGTTTCCTCCCTTGAGTTGTGCTGCGAGTCCTTTACTGTTTGTGGGTCTTTCTGCAATCATTTTTGTATTTATTAACTGAGAAGCCTGCTCTGTTGGGGTTGAGATCAGGTGGCTGACTCGGCCACTGAAGAAGATCTCATTTCTTTGCCTTGAGAAATTCCTGGGTTGCTTATGCAGTATGCTTTGGGTCATTATCTATTTGCACTGTGAAGCAATGCCAGTGAGTTTTGCAGAATTTGTCTGAATCTGAGCAGAGAGTATAGCCCTTCACTCTTCACAGTTCATCCTGCTGCTTCTATCAGCAGTCATATCGACAATAAACACTAGTGGCCTGGTTCCACTAGCAGCCATCCATACTTAACACTCCAACATGTTAGAAAGATAATGTGGTAGCTTTGGATCACCAGCTGTTTCCTTCCTTCTCCATACTTTTTTCTTCCCATCATTCTGGTACAAGTTAACCTGGTCGATGCTTTCATTGCACCAGAATTTTGATTTGGCCAATTCTAAAGTTTTTGGTGTCTCTCTGGTAGGTTTATTTGGGTTTTGCAGCCAAATGATGGCCTCCATCATGTGCACTAACGTCTCTTTGGGCCTTAAAATGATTATTAATTAAAACTACAGTGTAATGCTATAAAATACAAATTCAACACAGTCAACATCAGATATTATGTGTGCTTCATTTGTCATGAAATAACAAGGGGGCAGGCATCACCTAGCCGTGAAACTGCTTGTCAGCCAATTGTCAGCCCATTGATTTTGAACCTCTGAAAATGAGGAACTGTGAATAAAAATGGCTTAAACAGTTTATGCATTTTGCAACAAATTAAAGCAGAAAGTCTGCTTTTCAATCACATATTGATTGTTTGATTTACAATCCACTGTGGCGGAGTACAGAGGCAAAACTGCAAAAAAAAAAAAAAAACTGTATCTTTGTGCCACACATTATGGAGGGCACTGTACGGGGAAGCTGAAGTTAGTCTCTGCATACTCCTGATTTCTCTTTTATTTCACTATTATTTCAGCTGCTCTTCTGTCTGGTTGGATTTCAGTAGGGGTGCATCCATAGATCGTCATGTTTTTTGAGCCACGTGGCCCAATTTCAGCAATTTTTTAAATTCACACTGTATTTAAATTTATAAGTAATTAAATATGTAAAGCCTGTGACTTTCTGGTGACTTCTCTCCCTGATGGGCATGGCATTAGACAGGCTAACCTCCACTTAAATATAATAAAAGCCTTCTCTGCTATTTTAAAATGCATTGCTTAAAAAGCCAGACTTTAGAAAAGTGCACATCCTGCAGAGTCAGTCAGAATGTGGGACACTGCTTCCATATTTGGGACAAGAGGACAAGAGATAAAAAAAAAAAAATGCTGTGCAGTCCCATTTAAAGAGGGACCCCTGGTCACCATAGTTAAGCATGTGATCATGCATTTGTCCTCCTTCTCGGTGTGACTGGTGGTTGAAGCATGAGTTGAGGGAAGATGTGCAGTTAAGGCTGGTGCAAGTCCTCGGTTTTGCGAGCTCAGTATGCTTCCTTCAAATGCACGAGGACACCTCAGTGAAATGTAAACAAGGATGAAGAAAGACTCACCTGCAGCAAAGACTTTGTTCCTGTCACTGCAGAGGTGGGCTCAGAGGCCTCTGCTTCCTGATCTGAGAGGCCCCCACAGGGCCACAACCTGTGACAAAAAACTATTTCCACCTCCGCGGGGGGACCAGGTGGAGCTGAAGGCAACCTTTAAGCTCATCTTTTATCCAGCCATGCTTCACAAGACCCCAGGGTGTCATGAGTTAGGTTGAGATAAAATTAAAGGTAGGTTCTTTTTTCTTTTTAGTTCATTTAAAATTGGTGTTTTGATTGAGTTTTCACTGATTATTGCTGTTAGTTTCTGCAAGCATTAAGTAAAGCATATAACCGGTACGGTAAAACTCTCCTGTGTTTATGGTATTGCCAGTAGCCTCTCCTCAGGGATGTAGACTGGTGCA
>VUQJ01027934.1:0-18660 GCA_015108635.1 Andinoacara biseriatus | reverse complement strand
TTTTAACCCAGGCTAACATATTCCGATGTGTCGTTTGTCATGTGTAGTGCAGGTAGTGCTCTCCATAAGCAGCACAGTGATCATGATCTACCACTTTGTGTTATCAGGGCTTCTTAGATATTCGCCACCTGGCAGCTGAGATGTGGTCAGCTTCCTGATCTGCACCCTCTTCTTCAACTTGCCAGTTCTGTGCCAGTGTTACCCCCACTCCCAAACACACACCAACCCGATCCCTTCCCCTGTTCTTTAAAACTATACACCCTACTTGAACACTTGATGCACTTTCTTCTCTTAATTTATGTCGAGGCTTAGCTGTCATTTAAATCAGGAAATCACTTTTTTTTTTTTTTTTTTTTTGGTTTGAAAAAGGCCTTAAGTTGTTGAAAAGTAGTAGTTGCCTGACTGCCCATGTGAAACTTCAAACCAAACTGTTAACTGAAGTGACTGTGTGAAAGGAAAGGTGTTAGTTTTCATGATAGGTAGGCAGACTGTTAGTGAGCTGTTTCTTTTCTTTCTTTGTTGGCCATCAACTGTACGCTTAGGGACCACTTAAATACTGGCAACACGGTTCACCAAATAAATTTTAGAGTAATTTTTCTGCCACATTTGGTTTTCTGTAGTCTGTCTGAGAACTCCAGTTACTGTTAATGTCAATGACCTGTGTTTCCCCTGCAGTTTAAACCCGACATGAGAAGTGTGTGTGTGTGTGTGTGTGTGGGGGGGTCTGGACACACTTCATCCCAAAAGGTGTTTCCTCCTGTGAACATGCTGCCACCTTTAAGGTTCTTCACTGCCACCAACTGTAAAATAAACCTATTTTCTTTTTATGATTGCACTCTACAGCACCATCTAGTGCCCGGGCCAATAAATTACATTATTTTTTGGACTGGGCTTCATATTATCTGCTTCACCCAAGCAATGGTTTCTGCACTGTTTCACATTTATTTCTTAGGTCTGTGGTCCGATCGCTCAAGCAGAAGTAAAACTGTAATCTTATTTAACTTCCTTTATCTCAGGTGAATGAAGACACGTAGGCCAGTACGACTGAAAGTATCCCGTTTTGAAGCAATGCCTCGGTTTCAGCAAAGCCCTGTTTCTTCATATCCTCTGTTGCACCAAGCACCTAAACATTATGGCCTCTGGATGGTGAAGTTGCCCAATCTCACGTAGATGTTTTTCCCTTTTTAAATTTTTTTTCTTGCTCACTATGTCAGAAGTTAAAGGTGCCTTTCACATTAGATTTGCGTACATGTGACGCATTTCAAGCTGCGCAAAAGCAGCTGGACAGTACGACACCAGCTTTCGGTTCTGTGACAAAGTGGGGGAAAAAAATTTAGTGGGTCGAACTGGTGACGTAGAACAGATCAGAAACTGCGTGCTGCCGGGATTGCATGAGATGACTGTGGGAAATGTTTATCTGAAACTCAAACAGCCTTTGTGTGATATTTACAGAGACAAATGTTATGGAACCACATTTCACACTGGACTTAAATACTGAGCACCTGCATTTTTTTTAAGTGAGTTCACTCTTAAATTTGAGTATGCACTCCAATCACTGTCTTTACTCAGGGCCTTCTTTTTTTTAAAATTATAAATCATGTGTTTTTTTTCTCTAGTAAATTTCAGGAAACTGGGAAAGGCACAACATGACCTTCAAATATTTAGCTCTTAAATGCATGACTACTGATCACTGAACTTGTATCTTTAGTAAAATTGAATCATTATTTTATTTGCTAAACATTTTTTCCCTTCAAGAAGCCAATTCTTAATGAGTTTAAATAGCTTTTACTCTGTTTTGTGTGAATGCTGCATTGCTGTGGCTCTTGCAGCAATTTCTAGTAGAGTACACCAGGAAGGCTTGTCAGGTACCCTTTTATCCCGTCTCTAAAG
The DNA here is from genome assembly GCA_015108635.1 of Andinoacara biseriatus. Lineage (NCBI taxonomy): Eukaryota > Metazoa > Chordata > Actinopteri > Cichliformes > Cichlidae > Andinoacara > Andinoacara biseriatus. The sequence goes on along the minus strand of VUQJ01027934.1, from coordinate 16,770 downwards.
GGTAATTTTGTGTTTCCTCCACTTCACTAGATCTTTTTCCATTAAACACCAGCAGCACAATAGGATTGGACAGCATCCCGTTTTACAGATGTTAAAAACTGATTTTCTCTGATTAATCCAAAGGTGTTATAGGTCACAATATTCAGCATCTCATCTTTGATAGCAAGCAATTTTTTTTCAGAGTGGCTGTAGCTCAGGAGGTAGAGCAGGTCACCTAGTGATTGGAGGGTTGTCGGTTTGACTCCTGGCTGCTCCGGGCTGCATGCCAAAGTATCCTTGGGCAAGATACAAGAATGTAGATTAGTTAAAACATGGAAGTGCTTGAACGAATGGCGTATAAGCACTTTGAGTGCTCAGAGTAGAAAAGCGCCATATAAGAACTTGTCTGTTCTGTTTGTCTTCTTACACCTAAAGTAGATTTCTGACAAAGAACTTGGACACCATCATCCATGTTCTCGTTTTATCCCACCTTAGAGTATCTAAACTTTAGCTGGTTCAGACTGGATCAAAGTAGATCCGGTTCAATAATCCACGTAACACCAGTTTTAATATGAACAGCTTAAAAACTTCCAGTGTGCCAAACCCTTTCAAGCCCAACCACAGAGTAACATTGTCCATCAGAGGTCAAGCCTCGAGGAGACCAGCTTGTTTTTGGATATTAAAAGCAGTGTTTAAGAATTTCATTATTTTTTTCTGTTTTTATGTGTTTTAATGTTTTATGGTGACTCATTTACAATTTGTATATCTGTATATTTCTACTTTTATTTACCATACTGTGGGATCCATATATATATATATATATTAATCCCCCCCAAAGAACTCTAAACCATATGTTCAAAACATGTTTACAGTGAAAGCAGAGAACTTGTGACACTGGAAGTTGACACACACATGAGAGCCGTGGCAGGAAATGTGATTTTAGACACTCGTGTCAACAAAGTGTCATGAGCCGGGAACTTCCTCCGTGTCATCAACAGCGCAGTACCCTCATGTGCTTTGGGATGATTTAGATTTCACTCTACAGACAGAAGCCAACATGAAGATTTCACCCTGTTACACCAATAAACTCTGAATTTGTCGGCTAATTTAATCTAAATAAACAGAGTCAGAAAAGGTAGCGCGATATTGTAGCAAATTTTTATTCATTTTCTACAGCTTTTTTCTTCTTTTCTGGTGTTTTCCTACATGATTTTCTGTGTACTGTCTAATAAATGGAACAAAACAAGACAAACATGCAGTGAAAGAAACATCCAGGCAACACCTACTGCATCATTTCCTCATCCATTCACTGTTTATTCTATTTCACTGACCACATCAACAAGTTGTTTCTGTTTCAATTTTGCCTCCAGTGTGACAGCAATCTCATGACACCACTGATCCACGTTATGTGTTTGTTGTGGGGGAAGCACTGTGGTGTAGCAACAAAATAACAAGGACTATTTAAAAACAGTGCTGATATATTAAAAAGGTTAAAAAAAAATCAAGGTAAGTTAAAAAAAATGAACTGACAATAATTAGAAGTAAATGTGCATGTAAAGGCATATATGTTTATATGTTCTATAAGCAAGCTGGAAACAGAATTTCTTTTATGTTTGAATTCTTGAGCAAATCAAAGTCTGTGTGAGTGTGATGCAAACAGGGAAATGATGGGCGGGGATTAAAGAAACACATCACTCGCCTTCTGTCAGCTTGTGACACATTCAGTGCCTCCCGTAGAGACGACATCACAATGACTGGTGAGTATTTTCATCCTTAGAATATTAACTTGGCAAACACTGAAATGTGTATTTGAGAAAAATGTTTATAATAATTTAATGATGTTTTTTTCTTTGTCCCCAGATCCAAACACATCATTCTCTTTGGATGACTTTGTCTCCATTTATGACGCGCTCAACTTTACTTATAATTACACAGAGTTTTTCCCTGACCCTGCCACGCAGCCCTGTAACTTCCACACCATCCCAGACACTGTCATGACTGTTGTCAGTGTCTTTTATGTCCTCATCTTTCTTTTGGCGGTTCCTGGAAATCTGGTGGTGGGGCTGGTGATTACTTTTAGCACAAAGTCTCTGCCCCCCTCTGACCTCTACCTCCTCCACCTGGCCATTGCAGACCTCTTGCTGGCCATTACCCTCCCATTCTGGGCCACCTCGGTCACTCTGGGCTGGGTGTTTGGAGATGCTATGTGCAAAATAGTCACTATCCTCCAAGAGATAAGCTTCTACTCCACCATTCTCTTCCTCACTTGCATCAGTGTGGACCGTTACATGGTGATTGTACGCGCTATGGAGGTCCGTAAGACTAATCGACAGGTGGTCAGCTGGGGAGTTTGCGCTGGTGTCTGGGTTGTCGGCGCAGTTCTGTCCCTGCCAGGCTTCTTCAACTCTGCTTTCACCTCTTTTAACTCTAGTCTCATACTGTGTGCTGAACAATATGACCCCAGCAGTGCTGATGAGTGGCGGCTGGCCACCAGAGTTCTTCGCCACGCGTTGGGTTTTGTCGTCCCCCTGGCCATCATGCTGCCCTGCTACGGAATCACCATCCACCGCCTCCTCCACGTCCGTGGGGGGTTTCAACGCCAGCGAGCCATGAAAGTGATCATATTCGTGGTCCTCGCCTTCCTGCTTTGTTGGACGCCATACCACGTAGCAGTGATGGCAGACACATTTTTCAGGACAAAGATAGTGGCCTATCGGTGCCCTGCGAGGACAGCAGTGGACCAGGCCATGTTTGCCACTCAGAGTCTGGCTCTGCTACACAGCTGTTTAAACCCAGTGCTGTACGCTTTCTTGGGGGAGAAATTCAGGAGGAGGCTTTTGCAGTTAATGGCAAAGATGGGCATCATTGAAAGACCATCAGTGTCAAGAAGCAGCAGATCTTCACAGTCATCAGAGATCACAACTACATTCATGTGAGAACATCAGAGACATTTGAAACTGTTCAGATCAGCTGAAGGGACTCAAAGTAGGCCGACTAGTTTTTTTTTTTCCTCTGTATTTGTATTGCAGCTAATATTCGGTAAAAAAAAAATATAGTCAAATTGTTTTAAATTGTAAATATTATTTCATATTTTAAGTAATGTTATTTTAAATTTTATTTAACTGTTTTTTCCCCTTTTTAGTCCTCAATCATGTTGTTCTGAAGAAACAGTAAAACAATCAAATGTGTGAAAAATATAATCACAATATTACAGTGTTACAACATCAAGACTAAGCATTTGCTGATGAACACCTTGAGATACAGTTAAACATTTCAGTGTTAAACATTTCCTCATGTGCAATCTTTCCTAAGTATATGATGTCAAAATTAACCATCCATCTATTAAATTATCTACCGTGCTGTACATAACATTGAGGGATTTTTATAGCATGCTTTAACATTTTTGTATTTGTATATTTCACACAAAACAGCTGTTTGTCATCAGCATGTAAAACAGAGTTTGAGAGATTAATAAAAACCACCCACTCTGCTCCTTTGTTTGTGATTGATATGAAACTGTGGAGTAACTTCATTTTTTGCAAATATGGAACAGCTGAGGGACCACAGTCATCAGGTTCCCACCCCAAGTTTTGGTCAATGGTGTAACCTTGCTTGTAAAGGAAGGGAAAAGCAGAAGTTTGGATGACTGCAGCAGCAAAAATGCAACCATATTTAGAGATCAAAGAAGCAATATCTACTCCCTCGATTACAAAATTATCTCTGAGAAATAAAGCGGCTTAATTGGATTATGCACAGATTATTTTGCAGATTTGCTTATTTTACACCACAGTACTGCTGAACTTGTGTCTCAGAGTTGAAATAGTTTTCACAAATCCTATTTTTAATGTCAACTATAGAATACAAAAGCTATGAAAATGGATTGTCCATTTTGGTACGCCAACATTTACAGGCTGAATTATTGCTGCCTTAGGTTTTCTGCTTATTTTTCTTCAAATTTTGAGCTACATTGCAGATATGGAAGATTAATTATAAGTTCCCCGCTTTTCAAAGTACATCCTATTTTACAACAACACTGCTCCATTCAGGTGTTATGTTTAAGGCTTTTTTTTTTTCATTGCAGTTAAAGTTTAGCTCTTCTTTCAGAGTTCATTTGTATTGTTAAAGTTAGCATGCTAGCAGTAAACGTGTACCAGTAAAGTTAGCAGTTGTTTTTGAGCTAGCAGGAGCATCTGTTTGATTTTTTTTTTATTATCTCATTTATACTTTTGCTTTGAAATTGGGTTTTGTGGCTATGCATGCCTCCACGAGTCAAATAATTTGTGGTAAGAGTAGAAAACTAAGATTATTCACACTGAATCTGGTTTTGTTGTTGGAAAGTCACTGCCAGATTCAGTATTTGTCAGTTTTATAAAGTTAGCTCTGACTGTGTTTATGGAGGAGTATAGAGGAGGTCAGAAGAACCTGCCCTGTGTCTTTGTGGATCTAGAGAAATTATAAGATAGGGTGCCAAAAGAGGAATTGTGGCACTGCATGAGGAAGTCAGGAGTCAGGCTGGTGCAGGCACATGTATGAGGACAACGAGTGTGCGGTAGGAGTGACAGATGGACCCAAAGCAGGGACGGGGTTATATCAGGGATCGGCTCTGAGCCCTTTCTTGTTAGCGATCGGGTGACAGATGAGGTCAGACAGGAGTCTCAGTGGACTATGATGATTGCAGATGACGCTGTGATCTGTAGTGAGAGTAGCAGAGAAGAGAAATAAAAGTCAGACAAGTGTAAATACCTGGGGTCAACCATCCAAAGCAACAGAGAGGTGAAGAAGAGAGTGCAGGCAGGGTGGAGTGGGTGATGTTGGTGTGACAGAGGAGGATGCTAGGGATGGGGTGCAATGGTGGCAGATGACCCACTGTGGCAACCAATACAGGGAGCAGCTGAAAGAAGAAGAAAAAGTAGCTCTTTCCCTTTCTCCACAATATGCTTAGTACTAAAACTAGCATGGGGAAAACTACAAATTTCAGACTTCAATCCTCATTAAAAATGTATGTTTGTTGCAATATGTTTATATACATATCCAAGTTATGGGTGCGGCTGGAAGGAGAAGGCAAGGATACCTCACACAAGCTTTCAGAGGAGATGGCCGTGCTCCCGGCGCAGCCCCAGTTCTCCGAGGAGTCGGCTGCGAGCCTTGCACAGCTTCATCCTGTGCAACTAGGCCCCAGCCAAAGAGTCCGTAGGTCCTGACTGCATGAACCTGAGCCTGAGTCTGAGGGTTTTCATCTTCAGTCTCTGGAGGGGTTCTGCCTCTTTTGCCATAGTCGGCCTAAGCCACCAGAGGTGCCCCATTGCCTCCTCAGACATTGGCTTCCAGCCACGCCACTAGAGTCTCCGTCTTCCGGCCATAAAACATATTCCATCATCTTTGCCAATGCCGGCTTCTGGAGAATGTCTTTTGCTGACTTCCAGAAAGTCACCTTCACCAAAGCCAGCCCCCTGCCAAGCTACTAGAGTTGCTCCATCTCAGCCGCTGACCACCTGGCTGGTCCCCAGAGTTGCTATGTCCACACTGCCAGCCTCAGCCCCTGAGTTTTGTCCTGTGGCCTAGGCGGCCTCTGGAACTACTACACCTCCTCTGCCTAGTCCCTTGGCTGGGCCTGGACTGTTTTCCTTTTTGTTTGAATTCTGGTGCTCCCTGTGTTACATTTGTCATTTGTCTCAATAAGAACTTGACCGATGTAGGATACCAATATTATACCAATTTTTGATTATTTAAAAAATCCAATAACCCAGTATATCAGGAAATATTTTTTTTCTTTCAGACATGCTAGACATAAACATGGCATTTGTTATGTGTAGCTATTTATTTATAAATAACTACACATACTAGTACTGCTTGGATCAGTTTTTTGTTTGTTGTGTTCACAACACACATTTGGGTCTCCAAACGTGTGTTGCCAACAGAAGTTGCAGAGTGCCCTCTGTTGGACAAATTATGCAACACAGGGAGACAGACAACCAGTCACACCTGAGGGCAATTTAGAATCACCAATTAACCGAAACCCAGTAACTGCACGTCTTTGGACTGTGGGAGGAAATCTGAGTATCTGGAGAGAACCCACACAAACACGGGGAAAACATGCAAACTCCACTCACTAAGGCCCGGGCCCACGCCACCGTGCTGCCCAATAATGTATATATGAATCTATTTTAATATGGCAGTGCACACAGTGTATTCAGCCCATAACATTTTGCTATGATTTTTCAGGGCTGAACTCAAGTGTGATATCAGCAAACTGATCAGCACTCAGCTTTGTTGCTGAATTGTAACAGATATCTAAAATATTTATCACTAGGGCCCAGCTGTTGCCTCACACTACTATTCCAACAATAGTTTTCTTTTGCATGATATGCATGATATTTGACCACTTCAACATGCCAGAGAGGCCAATGTTAGTCTCTATGACCTACAAATTAAACATACATATACCCCATACTGACCATCTCCCCCTAGTGTGCCAAGTGTTGCACCATCTCACATGTTCTACTGACCTCAGGTTGGCTAAAAATTACAAGGGGGCGGGGGCCTAGGAGTGAGTGGTCAGACAGATCACTGTGCAGCTGTCGCTGCAAGACTTGCTGGGCTGTGACTGTCATTTCTCTTCAGTGGTAGAGCTAAGGGGAGATCATGAGTGGGGTGGTTTAACTCATGGGATAAGGAGGGAGGGGGGGCACTGTGCAAGTTGCTGGAGAGGACTTAATGCTTCCATTCAACCAGAGGCCACCACTGTCGAGGCCACCAGGAATAAAGAGGAAACTCAGAGACGACTTGCACACCATGTTGAGTGAAGAGGTTACACACTTCTGGGACCTGGTCACACATGATTGAAAAGTCAGAAAAGAGCTGGAAAAGCCGGGGGAAGAGGCAACCGTCATTTCCAACAGACAAGTCAAGGGAGCTGTTAATGCAACATGATCCAGTAGGTCTTGCCCTAAAAATACCTTCAGGGCAGGAGAGTGGCTGCTATCTCTATCTGCTTAGTTACCTGGTGATTTCTTTCTCTTCTTCAGAGAACAGCTAAGGTGAGAGAACAGCAATTTGAGGAGCACTAAACACTGCAGATATGTATCTAAAATAAAAGTGGACTTATCTAATGTTCAAAAATGTGAAAGCCATGTTAACTGCAATTTATATGTAAAACCTAATCATAGCCTCTGAGGTTTATAAGAGAAGGTGTAGATAGTGTTATAGTCATAGTCCAGATAGACACTTGCAGCCATGAGAAAAGCTGAGGTGCAAATGACCCTGAAAAAGGGGGCAGATGAAGCAGTGGCCCCACCAAGTCCCATCATCCCTCCAAAACGGTCCAAAGCAAGCCCAGACCAAGTTATCCCGGAACCTCAAGGACTTGGTTATCCCACCCCAAGCCCACCGGTTTTTATGCGGAAAATGAGAAACGCCGCCGTGGGGACAGGCTGTGACATCCGTCTCAAGGTGACTGTGGCTGGAGATCCCCAGCCCTCCCTGTATTGGTACCACAATGATGAACTCCTCAACATGGACAACCAAGAGTACGGAGGGCTATGGATTAGGGATTGCAAACCAAGTGATGCTGGTCTCTACACCTGCATTGCCAACAATCACCTGGGAGAGGCTCGGAGCAGCGCTGTACTGGCTGTCCTGGATCTGGGTGAAGGTAATATCAGTATGTTTAAAGTTTTACCTTAGACTTGTTCCCTAACAGGCAGAATGTAGCTTTGTCTAGATTAATTTTCCCTTCAAATGGAATTATGGCGATTGATTGGTGCCGAGCGTTGAGAATATCAGTGAGCTCTGTAAACAGGCATCTGCAAATGTACATGCAGAATTTGCAGGCAAAGATTTTTTTTACCAATAGCTTTCATGGTTTCCATTTGCAATCTGATTATAGACCATCATCCAATCACCCGTCTTATCAGATCAGGCTTTAGTTGCATGCAGCTAAACGGTGCACGTGAAGACCAAAGTGGCAGTTGCATTTCTAAAAAGTAATCTTAAATTTGTCCATGCAGTTTCCTAAATTATACCTGTACCTGCAGAAGCAGTTGTCTAAAAGTTGCTTTTCAATGGAAGCCATCAAACATGTTGCTATACGATGGTGGTGACCTCATCTTTTTTCAGTGCTGCAGGCGGTTAAGCATCGGCCATCATATATACTTCCATGCTTGCGCATGTACATAAGCCCAGGGATGGTGTGCTAGAGCAGCCGCTGATCAGCCTGTAAATCTGTTCCCCATAGTTGGACCGTGGCATAAGTCAGGAATATTGGAATATCAGTTACTATCATTGTCAAAATGACTGAAGTAATAGTCCAGAAGTCCTACCACCCTTAGTGAGCAAAGCTAGAATTCATGGTGTCTTATCTAATCGCTTATTCCTTTTTGCTGCTGAATAAAATCATAGTTCCAATTAATATCCCAAACAAGATGCACTATAGGCTTCTTTATCATACGCTCATTATTACATTTCACTGTTCATTTAAATGTTAAGGCTCAGTTTTTATTATTACGGTGCCAATGGATGGGACATTGATCAAAGCTGAGATCAAAGCAAAACACTTCAAATATACACACAAAATCGGATATTAAAGAATATACTTATATACATGAACAGTACACAAATGCAACATATGTTTGCAAAGCATGTTGTTTTTCTTTATGTCCTGTCCTGTCAAAGCATGCAGTGAGATACAAGCATAGTCTCCCTTTGAGATCTATCGTTGTTTGAGATAAGCATATAGTGGAAACGCTGAGTTTCCACCATGCATGCTGAAAATAAACCACTCTTAGGCGAACCACTACTTTGACAGATTTGGCTGAGGTTAGTCCCTGAGAATGTGTTACAGTCAGACTCCTCAGTGTCTAACTGGAGATGCTCTGGAGGCCAATGCAATGCATTCTTATCAACAAAACCTCTTCTCGTGCTTCTCATCGTTCCCAGCACTGATCCAAATTCAACCCGTGTGAGTGCTTTGGCCACCTCAGCTGCTTTGAAAAAGGGCATTACCAGCTCCTCAAATATATCCTTCGTATATCAGCCCCAGCACGTTGTCATTGTTCTGCAGAGCTCAGCACGGGTGTGTAGTGAAACCCTTTCTTCAGTTCCTAACTGCCCTTTCCTGCTGATAGAATATATTAAATGCGGCACGCATTTACATGCACAAAGATGTCCAATCACTTGAACATCAATAAAATCTGGGAGACTGAAAGTGTTTTCTGGTGCTGTGGGAAAAGGGACTGTGTCCTTACATAACAGTCCTTCCTGGATTCAAGGAGCAAGAGAGATTGTGTAAGAAAAAAAAATTGTGTTCTAAAAGAGTGGTGATGTCTGCAGACTGGACAACATGATCACAAGAACCGGTTGTGGTGTAGGCAGCAAGAAACCGCAGTGTATAACGTTTCCTTTCCTACATAAACGCTGAATGCTTGGACACAGTCCACGAAAAGATACACAATCAAATGTGAGTATGTAACAGGATCCCACTAACAGGCTGTTAACAAAACAAGAGTCTTACTTGAGTCTCAGTTTCTGTTTGATTCCTGGAAAAAAATAAATAATTGGCTTTTCGCTTTAAAGATTCAGATTTGAAAATCTCAGGGCCGAATACAGTAACTGCTCATTTATCTGCGACAGGGGAAATATGCTACTTTCAGTTTTTTAAAGTTCGACCACAGTGTCAACCCCTCATTAATATCCTGCATGTATCAGGGGAGGCAGCTTATTTAGAAATGCCCTATAATGCACAAGTGCTATTTCACCACTGTCCTGTGACACTGTTTACAAACAAAAATGTGGCTTCATGTATGCAGGCAACGCAATATTCACGTGGATTTACATGTTTCGACTAATCGCTTTATCAGTTTTGGACCTTTTGGCCGGATGAGAGCTTTGTCAGTGTTTACAGCCTGTGAGGCTGCGCTACTGCATCTTTTCTGCTGGGAAGATTTCCTCTGACGCTCCATTTTAACCTTCGATTTGATTCAGCTCGCTTCTTCCCTGCCATGTGCGTAGTCTACAGCTGTCCCATCACTCAGCGATACAGCCCGAACCTTTTCCCTCTCTCCCTTCCTCTCCCTCGCTCTCTCGTTTTCCGTCTTTGAAAATGTCTCTCTGTCCCACCCCCCTTGTCCACCAACTCTCCCTAGTTATTTATACAGTGGAATGTGCCAGGCCTTAGATTTTTCTGATGTTAGCAGGCCAGCGTCTCTCCTGTTACACAGGAAGACATCACTGCTAATTTTAGCCCAGCCCTGTATGACCCACCACACACGCACACTGATCAGGGAAAGGGACACATTTGAGTCCACTTTGTCTAAATATACAGCCATAAATGCTGAATGATGTCATGCCTCTTTCCTTATTTAGTTGGAGGCAGTTGATTTATCACATTAACCAGTAGCTGCATATTTGCACATCCAGACACAATCACATTAATTTATGTTTCTCTGGCCACCTGCTGGATGTAGGACCAATGTTTGTGCTCCTTTCAGCTTAGTCATCGCCGTCTCCGGCGCGAAACACCTCGGGCTTAGCTGCTAGTTGCTAACTTGGTCTTTCATGTGGTTCCAGGCAGGTGGTATTAGAGCCTTTTGGCTTTGGATGTATTTGCTATAAAACTAAACAATAAGTTAAAAAATGCTAGTTTTTTTTTTGTTTGTTTGTTTGTTTGCTTGCTATAAACACAACAGTCAACTATTATCACCTTTTAAGATGACGTGGGAGCCATTTTTTCCAAACGCTTGCCCTTTGACACAACCAGCAGATACAGAACATTAGCCTTCATTTTGAGTTATGCCTCAGGAAGTAGATAAGATGCTAAAAATTTGAGGCCAGTCAGTCATTTCAATAACTGACTGATAGTGATTTGATTAAGAAAGCTGTAGTGCTTATCTGAAGCTTAAATTATGCTGCTTGGCACAGCCTAAATCTGGGAACTTTAGATGTCACCACCGAGTGTGACGGTGGCCTCTTTCCAGTATGTTTGGATGGCTTCCTCACCGTGTTGTCTTCCTCCTGGACCTTGAATGTGAGTGAACAGGTGGAACCACAGTTACACTGTGGAAATCCCCTACAGCGCTGCGTTGCTTCATAAGTACATCAACAAAAAAACAAATGTTGTTTTTTTCAATGGACAGAAGGTTAGTGAAGGAGTTTATATGAGCTGTAAACAGTTTAGTGCATTAGTATCTGTTTGTGTGTGTGTTTGAGATTTCAAGTTTCCATTCTCGAATGCTGGAGAACATAATATGAAGCAGCTCATGAAAAATAGAGAAGGGCATTGCGATAAGTAAATATTCTCAAAATGCTGATATTTGGCCCGGGTCTTTAATAATTAAGCCTCTCTGAGGCCAGTAACCATCCTGTAAGCAGATGATCTCATGCTTTAACTATTCTGTCTGATTTAAAGGCCTTTACGAAACATTAATTACAGTTGACTCAATGTGTAAAATAGTTAATTATATAAATTTTGCACAGCCAGGATATAAGCCATATTAAAAGATTGCAAACATTGCAAACCATTATTTTATTTTTATTTTTACAGCGATATTGATTTCATTCTCTGCAAAGGGCATCTCTTGAGTATTTGTTGCATGTGTTTGTTAAAAATGTGTTGACATAATTCCACCTGTGATGTGGTTTTCATTTTCCATACATGTGCAAATTCAAGATTAAAAAAAAAAAAAGGAATTAAAGAACAGATCAGTGGCTCGTTTTAGCATGTCAAAAACCAAACTACAGACAAACTGGCTAAATCTCTACAGGCTTGCAATATTATTTAAAATATTGTTAACAAGAAAGTTCTGTTTTTTTATTTTATTTGTACTTAAATTCAATAAATACACAATTCAAACTGTGGAATACAATTAAACCATAAATGATGAAAAAAAAAGAGCAATGATGAAAAATTAAATAAACTGGTGAACTAGCTCGTTAAAAGTATGTTTAACAGAACTATTGGCTAACACTTATTTAGCTACAACTGTGGTTGTGGTTAGGCAATTAAAATTGATTGCTAACACGATGGCTGAAAAAATTATATTGCTACTAGCAAAAATGATACATGGAAGTATAGATCAACAGTTAAAAACTTTAGCTGAAATTGTTAGCTAGATATAACATTTGAATATGTGTTTTAGCTTAAAATAAGTTAAATAGTTACAAAAAGTGCCAGTTACATGGTCAACATGGAAACTTGTGTTTTCTGAATCTAATTTACAGATGGTAAACTGAATATAATCACTAAGAGTAAATGGTAAAGCCCAACCGATACACAATTATTAAAACCAATACTGGTACTGATATTAATTTTATTTTTTAAATCCAGAAACTGATCACCAATATTCCAGAAACTCGAAACATAAAGAGATTTGTGTAACATTTGTAACGATTGGACATTAATTAATAATTTACACTCTGCCTTTGTGTTTGTGGTGTTCCAAACAGCGTTTTGCCAAAAGGGAAGCTGTAGAGTGCCCCTGGTGGCCAAACTATGCACAACACTCATAACATTGTTGGGTGCTTCTCCCATCTCTTCTTTACCTTTTAAATTTTCATTTATTGGCCATTACAAATGCTGAAGACTGAAATAGAGATAGCGCTGGCTTATAATACCAGCGCCTCAATAAACTGGTAGGTTTCTAGTAAATAAAGGGGATTGCCATGGTCAGCAGCAATACTCAGGCCGGCTGTGGCAGTTAAACAATTCTCAGTTGGTACTATGTGGTCCAAAGCGTGGCAAGAAAATATTCCCCACACCATTACACCAACAGCAACAGGCTGAATCGTTGATACGAGGCAGGATGAATCCATGCGTTCATGTTGTTCAAGCCAAATTCTGACCCTACCATCTGAATCTTTCAGCAGAAATTGAGACTCATTAGACCGATCTTCCGATCTTCTGTTGTCCAATTTTGGTGAGAACGTGTGAGTTGCAGTTCCAGTTGCTTGTTCTTAGCTGACAGGAGTGGCATCCATTGTGGTCTTCCGCTGTGGTAGTCCACCTGTTGTGTCTTCAGAAATGCTTTTCTGCATACCTTGGTTAAAACAATATTTGCATTCGGACCATTCTCTGGAAACCTCTGAGGTGCTTATGTGGGAAACTCCCAGTTTCTGAAAATCTCAGACCAGTCTATTTAGCACCAACAAACATGCCTCTTCCATTCACCTAAATCAAACTTCTTCATCATTCTGGTGCTCAGTTTGAACTTCATCAAGCACTGAGTTGCTACCATGTGATTTGTGTTAACAAGCACTTAAACAAAGCGGCTGGTGACTGTACATTTACATAACTATTCCAGAATGAGCTGTTCTAGAACATAGTGAGTGCCAAAGCAGCCTATGGCTGGCATTAAGATTTCATGTCATTAGAGCATGAGGTTAATGTTGAAGTCATACATTATATTCAGCTGCCAGGGAAACAAAAAGGCCTGAGGTTGCGTAATCAGCAGACCGTGTAATTAAGCCTGAAAGGTAGCTGCAATTATGAAAATGATCACTACATATCAAATTGGTTTTTTAGTTTTTTTTGCATTTGTGGCTGCAGCCATTAGTTATTATATGAAATATTACTTTAGTAATTTACAGTATAGTGCTGAATGCGCTCAGCACTCACACACTGTGAATTCTATATGCACTGAAATGTTATTTTAAGCGCATTTCTGTGTACTGATTTAAGCAACTGTGTAAGCAGGATTTTTTTTTTTTCATCAGTGTAAAGACATCTGAGATACCCAGGAACTCAAACTGTACTATAGAACCTGAATAGACACAATACCTAGCAGTGAGTGCATCTTGTGCAGTCGGCTTCAGCAGCCAGTAGGCTAACACATTTTCTGTGAGCTTGAACAGAGCTCCAGCAATGCAGAGGAGTGAGGAGGTCCCTTTCGCGGTTGCGGCGATTCTCCCCCTCTCCTCCAACAACACAACATCGGCTCATTATACCAGTTGATGAATAAGACACAGACACATGGGGAGGAAGGGAAACATGAAAAATGTCAACCGGTGCTGTAGAACACTGATCTCAAGAGGGCTGGATCACTCCCACTGGTTTTTCTGCCTATCGCTGTGCACTGCCTGTGGGGTGGAACACAGCGGGGGAAGATGCTTACGCTGTCGCTGGCTATTGTGTGGACAGGGGGGCTCCCTCAGAGTGGATGATATGCATTCAACAGACATTTCCACCTGCGGATGGAGGTCTCTGTGCTTTTCAGAAACGGATTTTCTCCCGAGAGCTGCTGAGACTCTGACTTGTTATGTAAAGGACCAAAGTGCCTTTTTCTTTTCATTCTTCTTTCCATTTTATTGAGGAGCTTTTGTCTGCATGTTAGGGGAGTTACAATATATGACAAGTTAAATCTGTTTTCATAAAAACTGCTCATGTTTTCTTAGAAAAATTTGCTCAGTTAGGCGTGTAGTAATGGCTCGGAGCCCCCGGTGTATCTCGGGGAATACCCTGCTGCTGTGTGTAAGCCGAGACAAAAAATACCTGTCGAGGACATACTACCAGTGGCTATGAACAAACATTCAGACCAAAGAACAACACAGGCAAGTGCTTTTTCAATTAATCTTCCTCTCTCTTCATCTTCATTCTGCAATGATTGAACCTTCATCTGTGAACATTAAAACGCTGTAAAATATTCCATTCAAAATGCTGACAGGAACGTTTTATAAACATTACCGATGAATACCTGATCACACTGTTGTCTCAGCTGACAGTGGCAGAGGCGACGGCACTGCTTAATGGAGCTCAAGCTATTCTCTATGCACTTACTTAACAAGGACCAGTATTACTGTGAGATATAATCATCTAGAAACTCAGTCGAGCTCAAAGCACTACCATAGCTTTGAACTAACTTCAGAGAAATGCAAAAGAAAGTTTCACTAAAATACTTCCATGCAGTACTGTGAACTACTTGCCTTACCTTAGCACTCTTTAGTGTTATATGGAGTGCACTCTAAGCCTCTAAGTTTGAGCTTCTTTAGGCACAAATTATAGATTATAAACTGGCGTTATTTGATTTTGGTCGCTGACAGTCTGTTACTTTCTGCTGCTTGTGTGTAATACCATTAATACCATGTTAAGTGTTTCCACAGTGGTGAAATGTTGGTATTTACATCCATGTTTCCTTGCTTCCTGTCTCGTACTGTCACTTTTTCTTGTGACTTCTTAAATTTCTCTGCACATTTCTGCTGTGAACTGTCAGTTACTGAAATAGGTCTCAAATCACTGGCAACAAGAATTTCATGCAGCCTATTTCCATGTGCAACCGAACTGGGACTTCCTCAGCTGAACCATGCATCCATTATCTAACCTTTGCAGTAGGTATCCCAGCCGTGATTGGCCGGGAGGCACATTATACCCTGGAGGCTGTCCACCACAGGACCAACACAGAAAGACACCACTGCACCATCATGCCTCCAAACAAGATAATACTGTGTGCTAATTTCATACTACATGCTAATGAGAGCTGCAATAAATATCAATTTTGCAGTATATATTCTATTTTTAACCTTTGTGATAAAAAGATCAAGATTATAATTTAATCAGTTGTGTTTGATTAAGACATAAATGATTCCCAGAGACGCTGTAAAAACGATTCTTTATGGTGGCACTTATGATATAAAGTGAATAGAAGTTAATTAGCACAGGTTGAAGGTGAAGAAGACCTCATTAAACTGACCCAATATGATGGTATATTTTAGTGTATTTAAGCATTGTGAAGTATCATGATCAAATATTGCAGATATTATTGTTATCCAGGTATTGTATCACATCATTTACGTTATCTTTAAGTAGCTTCTAATGACGACATTCGTGACACAGACTGGCCCGGTTCTCATGTTAAACTTCTTAATTTTGAAGTTACTGTTTAAACTGACTCCCAGTCAGGGTGGAAAATACTCGAGCAACTCAAACCTGGAATGTCCACCGATGACCGAAGCCATAGACTTTACTAACAGACAGGAATTTACATTCTAATTACAAACAGTTTGATACTCACATTGTCAGCAAAGCTGCACCAAAAGGATACACGAACATACACTGCGAAAAACTTATGGCACAAAATATCTTCCGGCCACTGATGTCATGATATCGAAAATGTGAAAAGGGCACAAACAACAAATACATTTAATAAGTTAGTAAAGTAAAATTGCACCTTTGGTTTCAGAAACAGTGCGGTGTAAGTTTGTGTAATTTTTCAGTACCAATGAATGCTTTTGGAAAAATATTGTGTTATACTGTGAAATGCTGCGTTATAATATTTAATAATATTCTGTGCAATGTTATGCGATATCTATGTGCTATTCTTAGAAAAGGGAGTTTTACTTTGAAATGTAAAATGAAGTTATTGATATAAATAATGTATGAATGTGCATTTCAGCTAAATGTAGCCTTAATAGCTTTCTGTGGAGTTTATAGTTGACTTTTTTTTTCTTTACAGATTTCATACAAGCATTTTAAACCATTTTTCCACCATTTTCATTACCCTATTGTGTTCTTTTACTGCAAGAGAACAACACATAGCCTCTGTTATTTTTTTATAAGTGGTTCCACCTACTGTGAAGCAAACACCTCATGAGAGCTGCTGGGATGCCAATGACTCAATACTGCTTTCTATTTTGAGTCCCACCAATGACAGAATTTTCTCTCAGCCTGTGAAGAGCTCTCATATTTATCAGATAGTACAGCTGGAGCAAATTTTTAGGTTTGTCGGGGATGCGTTTCTCCTGAAAATATTAACACGCTTCTATTTATTTTTTTCTCATTTTCCCCTTCCTTAAGATAAATTTGCTGAG
>VUQJ01027931.1:15009-36665 GCA_015108635.1 Andinoacara biseriatus | reverse complement strand
AACCTAACTCAAAGGATGAACCAGTTTTATGTCTGCACATAACAGGCAATTAAGCAAAGAACCAATTTTACATTGTAGCTTTAGTTACTTTGCTACTAGCAGCCTGTCACAAAAACACACCATTTTTTTCCATTTTTTTAGTTGAATCTATGAAAAATGAAAAAGATAACACAGTTTGACAGGCATAAAATTGTATTTTTGCACCGACACGATGATTCTCAAACAGATCTTAGCCAAAAATGTATCTCAGTATAGTGTGCAGTGTGTCCTTACAAAAGTTTGAGAAAACTGGACAAGTGGAAGTCAAAAGAAGTGACAGAAAAAAAATTATCTACAACCGGTGAACAGTATCTGAAAGTCCAGTCTTTAAGAAATAGTAAAAAAAAATCTAGTAAAGACCTGACACAGGACCTGAGATGCATCTGGCCCTGTTCACTGAAGCATCATCAGAAATTGTCTCAGTGGACGGTTTCCCTTCTTAAGGAAGGGAAACAGGGAGAAAAGGCTGAGGTATGCCACATTACACTAAAACTGGACTGGAAATCAGTGACAAAAGGTCTTCTCAATATTGATGGAATTATAAACACAGAAAAGTACCACCATCCAATACCATCTGGAAAGCATCTGATTGGTATCAGTTTCATTTTTCAGCATATCTGGTTAGACAAACACTCCATGAACCACTATCAGCCTCAGCAGAGCCCAAACCTCAACATTATTGAAGCAGTGTGGGATCATGTTGACAGAAAATGGAACTAAAGACAGCCTACATCCAAAAAAGAGCTTTGAATGTCCTTCAAGCCTGGAGAACCGTTCCTGAAGGCTATTTAAAGAAATGTCAAGAAAGCTGCCTCAGAGAGTTCAGGTTGTGTTGAAGAACAAAGGTGGCCACACCAAACATTGTCTTTCAAGCAGATTAGAATGGTGCAAACTCTGCTTTCCCCTCATGTACTGTATCTCCACGTGTGTTTGCACGAGTTTTTCTAATTGTGCTGCATGTATTTCTCATTTTCATATCAAAATATTTTGAAATGAGGGATGGTAAATACTTTTGCACAGTACTATAAATGTTGGGCATAGCTTCTGTTTTTCCAAAGTCCCGTTTGAAGTCTCAGCTGCTGCCATCTTGTTTTGTTTTTAAACCAGATTCCTCAGTCGGAGGATGTTCCACATTCATACAATATCAATCCGAGTAGCCACGCCCTACAGCATGCCCTGCTTTGCTGTCTGTTTTACTCTACATGGGCCCACGGACAACATGTAGTTTCAAAACCAGAAGCTGAGATCATAATTGCATCATCAAAGTATTTACAGTGGCTGTAGATCAAGAGAGCGGCAAGATCATTTTCTCATTCGCCTTCTTTTTTCCAACCAGAGGAGTCACACCCTGCTGACCATTAGACAGAGTATAGCTTTGGGGTACTTCTGCGCAGGCTCTACTTTTCAGACCCCAAAGTTATGCTCTTGATTTCTATACAATCTATAATGAGCTGCCACTTCCACCATATCTGGGTTGTTACATACAGTATGTACTGGACTGATCTGGGAGTCTCCAGAAGAAAACTGGGTCTGGGGTTAAAAATTTATCTAACTCTTCAGCCTTTTCCTTCCTTTCCTCTGTACCTTTAATTTAATCCATTTACTAGTGCAGGAAAATTACATGAAATTCCTGCTTTAGGGTGGAATATCCTTTACAGGACACAACCCAGGCATGTGCTGTGCCCACAGCGCACGCGTTGCCAGATGCAAACTCATCCACATTATTTACAGTTGCCTTCATCAGTGACCTGATTGAGTTCTGACGACAGTCAGATGAGGGCTGTTCTTTTACATCGGTTCTACAATAAAATATTTTCTGTATTTTCTGGTGTGCGCGACCTCATTTCTTTCCCTGTAAAGCACATGTGTTGGTGACACACTATAGTCAAAGCAGCAGCAGGGGTCACGGTTCAGCAGCAGAGGTCAGTGTGTGTGTGTGTGTGTGTGTGTGTGTGTGTGTGTGTGTGTGTGTGCGTGTGTGTGTGTGTGTTTTCCGGGAATGTGCTCTACTCAGAAGCCTTCAGCTGTGCATTCTGGTGCTGCTTTTGTATCTCATGGGAAGCTGAGTTGATTTGAGCCTGTTTCCTTGAAAAAGGGTTCAGAGCTGAATAGCAGCTTTCAGGAGGTCATTATCTCTGCACATGGGAACTCTGGAGTCAATTAGGATGAACCTGTTTGAACATGTGCTGAGATCAAGAAAATTAGTTATTCTGTAAGGTGGGGGGGGGGGCACATCATATGTAATTTTCGTCATGATAGCGTAACATAGCATGGCCTGTTTAGTAAAAAAATGAAGAGTAGAGGAATTAAATATTAACATCTTGCAGTTTTTTGTTTACCAAAGGGAATTCACCAAGTGTTAGGCAATCAATAATAACTAAAGTCTACACACATAAAGCCAGAAATCCAGTATTTTATAACACTGGTATTCAGTATAATTGTTGATAAACATTTACTTTGAACATGACAACAGCATGAAACGCATCACTGCCAGCAATTCTATCAATACCAGGATTGTAAACTGAACATTTCCGGAAGTACACCTTTCAAAATAAGAAGTTGATTTTGTTTGTAGTGTATCCATGAAGCTGTTTTAAAACTCATTACTATGAAATATTTGATCTTTAATTTATTTCTCAAGGCCACTTTTCATACTTATTGAAGCAATCTGAGGGTAAAAATAAAAGATCAATTCTGAAATAAAACCAAAGTAAAACCAAAGATTAAAGTCTAAAGTAATAGAGTATTTTACAGACTTAAAAGTTTCATGGGGTCATGGATCCAATCGAGGTTTAAAACTAAACCAAAAACTAAATATGAATAAAATCAAATTACAATTAACTATTCAACAGTAAAACAAAAGAAAATTATATTATGGACTTGATAAACAAATTAAAAGAGTAAATTTCTTTATTTGCTTTGGCCAGATTTGCCCACACATCAAGCATGAGGAGACTGGTGCAGATACAGTAATAGTGATACCGAGTCATGTGCTTCTATGGTTTAATGCAAGCTTGTTTTCACCACTGGATTTTTTTAAAGAAACAAATAAATAATCTGCGACTAAAAAAACATTTTGTGCCATCTGTAAATCAAAGGTTTGGGTTATTATCTCAGTATTTTTTACTTTAAAATCTAATTTCCAAAAACAAACAAAAGAAAAAACAAACAAAAATTTAGAATTTGTTGAGTTATTTTCTCAGTAAATCAGTAAATCTCAAGATTAACCCTAATCCCAAACTCGAGTGAGTAAATCGAAAGTTTGAGATACCTAGTTTGAATTTTCGAGTTAGGTATCCTGCGTCCATTTTGACTCACGGACGAAAAGATTCATTCATTAATAATAATCTGAATAATTTTGGAAAAGAAATAAAAAAAAATTCAGTGGTGAAAACAAGCGTCCATAACTTTTTAAGGTTACCTGCTCTAAATTTTTTTCAAATCTGCCTTTCGGTGTAAAAAGAATACAATTAACAATGAAACTAATAAAAATTTAACTAAAGTAAACATGGTTAAACAATAAACATGGCTGCAATAAATAAACAAATTTTTAAAATGAAGTAAAAAGAAAAACTAAATCGTGCAATCCTGGCAGCAAAGACTGAGACCGGTTTTATCCCGCTTTGTTAAATAAAATTTGAGCTTTTCTTACATCTTATTTTGAAATGTGTACCGGAGGTGGTGCTTGTTGACGGAGTCCGGTGGAGCGGCTGCTCTTCTGTCCCTGCGGGCGTTTAAACACAAAACCTTTCTCGGAAACAGATTCCGGGAAGCGCTGCGAGTGCAGCTGAACCGAGCTGCCGTCTGCGCCTCACTCAGTAACCGCAGCCGTCGCAGTTCGTGCCGACAGCAGACCGCACGCATGCTTTCAAATATAATTTTGTAGGACTGAAGCAGAAACTTTGAAGGAACGCTTATTATTTTTCCCTGTCAGACACTCACTTTAAATATTCAGTTATCACTCGCTGGACTTCCTGCAGATGTTTTTGTACACCGGTTGCAATCCTTATGAGTTTTCGTGATTTGAGGTAAGATTATTTATAATATAATTTTGGGGGGTTGCGAGTATTTCGTTTCATGCGTCTTATATCACGTTACCTTAAAAAATAAATTGCCCAGAGATGACTGGTATAAACTGGCGCCGTATAAATAAAGCTGAAGTCTGTGTAACTGGCACATTTTTTTTATAATTATTTAATTCTTGATTTGCCCACCGTGTAAGTGCGTGGGGTTTGTGTATATGTGTGTGTGTAAATATAGATGGTTGTCTTTTTAAAGGAACTTCTTAACCCTGCAGCGACGGGATCGTGTTTGTAACCTTAGAAGGAGGCTTCACTGTAAATCAGCTCAAAGTTGTTTGGAGTGATCACCTTTCTTGGAAATGGTCACTTTCAAGATGATAATGCTTCCATCAGTGGGGTGGGATGAGTATCGCTGTCCCCGGACCAGTTAACGCCTCTGGTTATTTTCGTCTTTTAGATTGACATATTAGGTAGAAGTCTGCAGCTCCATCTTATAAACATTAATTGGGGAAATATCTTTCAGAAGAATAATTTTCACCCTTCCTGGGCTTCCCTTTAATTTTGCTATACTATTTACTTTATTTGCATTATAAAGTAAAAAAAAAAATTTGTTTTTTTTATAGCTTACCTTTGTTCAGATGGGCTTAAAGAACATAATTCAGTATAAGTTTTTGTAGTCTGATATATCACTTTTTTTTAACCTTCCTGCATGGTCATCATTTCGACAGGTGTGCTGTCAGTCAGAAATGGTTGCTCGGGCAGTGACCATTTTCCATCACGAGGAACAAAGAAACTCATGCTGCGCAGACCCTGCCCCTCCATCCTGGGCCCCAGCAGATGACCTCCGCTGTATCACCACCACCTTCGAGTACCTGCAGACTTCTGGTACACCAGCAGCCTGATTTGATTTGATGTCCCAAATATTTCCAGTGTCAATGTCCATGTGACTGTAAACAACAACAACAACAAAAACCCAAGTAATAACTAATCTGTCTTTTTTCTCAGGTTGGTACTGGGGTTCCATCTCAGCTAGTAAAGCTCGGGAAGCTCTCCTCACAAAGTCCGAAGGCACATTCCTGGTGCGGGACAGCAGCCATCCTCAGTACATGCTGGCTCTGTCAGTGAAGACCCGCTTTGGACCTACCAGTGTGCGTATAGAGTACAGCAGGGGCTGTTTCTGGCTCGACTCTGTTTCCCCAGGCCTGCCTCAGCTGCAGTCCTATCCAGATGTTCTCAGCCTTGTACAGCACTACACCTGCTCAGGCCACACACCACAAGACCAGACATCTAGTGACATTCACCCCCAAATGAAGCCTGACCCTTCACAGCATGCAGCTAAAGACGGCGGAGTCCCCCTGATGCTGAAGCAGCCGTTGCACAGACCAGAGGTTTTCCCTTCTTTGCAGCACCTGGCACGGCTCACCATCAACAGACACACAAACCACCCCAACCAGCTGCTCCTCCCAAAGCCTCTTCTATGCTACCTGCAGGACTATCCTTTCTCAATATAATATCTGCCCCTCAATTACAAAACAGACTGGAACATGGTCACATCCGTGAGCACATACTGTGAATTGGGGACACTTTGAGACCCCAGAAAGAAGAACCGTCTGAAATATTTATGTATAATAAACCACTCTTGACCTCACTGCTCATGAATGAGCTCATTCCATTGCCACTGTTATTCTTCAGTAAATGTTCAGTTATTTTTACACGTCTGCCTCAGCTGCTGTGAAATGTGAAATGCCAATGTGTGAGTTGTTGTCTTTCATTCTTTTTTTTTTTTTGACCCAGTGAGAAGAAAGCAGTTCCTAAAACCAGCGCTTTCAAGTGTTTTACAATAAGGCAGCCTCCACTTGCAAATAATAAATCAGTTAAAAAAAAAAAGCCACTCTGTGCTTTCTTGTTCCCGTAGAGATGACATTAGCAACAATTTGGGGTTTTGTGGGTAAAGAACAACTGTTTTTCTCAGTATTGGAGCCCACTGGTGGGGGGGGGACACACACACAAAATTACAAGGAACAGATTAAAACTCCAAAATAAACACAAACAGACTGAAAGTCTGCATAAAGAGACAAAACAGTGTGTGAGAGAAATAAAGGGACCGCAGAGAGACACAAGATTGCAGAAACCAGTCTGTACCCAGAGTCCTGCTCATATGGGTACCGTGTGTGTATATAATGTGCTGTGGATATCTCTCATTTCCAGAAGGAATAAAATCATTACCAGCATCAACTGTTCAGCAAATACAAAACCTAACAAAGGAGGTCTGTTTGTGGCTGATTGTATATAAATAAATATATTAAATAAAATATATAAATAAATACCATTTCTGAGAATTAAACCTTGGAAATGTTCTCTCTTTTCAAAGTGTTGCCCCCCCACCCCCAACCCGTCCCCTTGCCACGATCCAACCCCACCCCTCCCCGAGCATGCAGATGAATGCGAGGTATTACTGTTTTCATGGAAGCGCATATGAGTTAGTTTCCACGAGTTGGAACTGAGCAGCGCTGAAAAAGCCTCTTATCGGGATTAGAGTAAGCGCTGCAGTTATTAATACACTGCTGCACCGCCAGCTCTCTCTGCTGGTGTGTCTCTCTGCTTCAACCTGCCGCCGAAAGGCTTAGATCAGTTCTGAAGCCGCAGTTAAATGATCGGGATAAGTGGAACAAAATCTCAGTCGAGATCACATTTCTATTTATCAGTATGAGGCTCTTTCATTAGGATTTACTGCAATATTAAGTCAAGGCACATGCCATTTAAGAGCAACTTCTATGCTGTGGAGGAGAGAGACCTGTGTGTAAATACACACACACACACACACACACACATATATATATTACTAGGTATCTTGCGTCTACATTTATTCTATCTGTATTTAGTCTTTACAATCTTTTTTTATATAGTTTACTTTATATTCTACTATTTGGTTTTAATGTGAAATATTGGGGCCTGGGTCTAAGTATTTCATTGCCGATAGTAATGTGCCATTGTTACTTGTACATGTACATGACTTGTACAGTAAACTGAACTACACTAAGCTATCTGCACATCTCCAAACTATCTCAGCATTTCCTCTCTAAATTTGTCTCCAAACCACTCAAACTGAGCTGTCCTTCCGATGTGCTCATATTTAATCTTTTCCCAACTTGTTTCTCCCAATGAAACTCTGAACATCTTCATCTCTGCCACCTCCTGTCTTTTTGTCAGTGCCGCTGTCTACAAACCATACATCACAGCAGGTCTCACTACCATCTTGTGAAGCTTCCCTTTCACTATTGCTGCTGTCCTTCTGTCACAAATCACCCCTGACACTCGTCTCCACCCACTACACCTGCACTCTCTTCTTCACAGTCTTTTGCTTTGGATGGTTAACCACAGGCCACCGTCACTATACGCAGATTCACTGTTACCTGAACTTTAACCTGAACTAATTTAAATAAAAAACTAAATAAAACATAAGTAAATGGTAATGCAGCTCTAAAGGTTCTGAAAATGTAGGAAAGATTATATTAATTATATATATATTGTGAATTAATTATATTGTGAATTCGTAAGTGTGCAAGTTTTGATGAAAAATGTATTATTATTATTATTATTATTATTAATACTATAAAAAGTATGATGTACTTTAGTGCATTGTTGTGCTGTCCCCACCCCCTCACTTCCCTCCTGTTAATCCTTCAGAAGCGGCACCACAGTAAAGGCGCATCGGCGGAAGCTAACAAAGCACTATTTGTACTTCATTTGGATAGATTATAAACCAATAACTTGGTGAGTTCGTAATATTTTCAAGCAATCTTACAGCTGTGTTGTTTTCTATTACTGGTTGTTAGTAATAACATTATTATGCTGATTTTAAATCTGTGTATCTTTACCAGTATTTCGTCTAGGCTAGCCAGTGAGCTAACGGACCGAAAAAGTCGCATTGACTTCCGTTACGCTAAGCTAAGCCTAGCTAGCTAGCCTAGTTGGCTAAACCGGTACCGGTTTGTTACTGAGAGGAGAGGCGGTGTTTCTGTTCAGCAGCTAGAACCGAACCGCAAACACTGCCGGGGTAACAGTATGACATACGTGTTGTACGCATTTACCGCAGCACCACCGAATAATAATGTAAAGATTCAAATTGAGCTCACAGGACACACATCCGGCTAAGCTAATGCTCGATGGTTCGCTAGCGTCGGGTCTTTAGTAAACAGAGCGTCCTCTCGGCTATAAACTGGGTCAGCCAGCCCTGAAGGGTTCCCTGTTATATTTTGCTGCCACCAGTTTACACGTTAATACGGCCAGTATTATTGTGGTGATGGGATAAACGTCAAACGGGATGGTTTTTTGTATTGTTTAGAGCTTGATGCCGGGGTGAGTCAGAAACACCGGAGCGGAAACGTATCATCATGGGAGAGGGTTCACTCTGACTTTATTTGGGAGCCAGCTGAGCCGCACTCAGCTCTACATAGTTCATACAGTATAGCTGATCATCGGACTATAAAAACTCGTGAGGGTGATTATACTGTCCCGGTTAGATATACGGTTAGACCCGGGTGTTGTTTTTCGGGACTTTTTCAGCACAGCTGAAGGTTGCTGGCAGCTCATCGTTTATCACAGGCGTAGTGTTAGAAAGTTACATAATGCTTCAGTGCAATAAAATAAAATGACCCACCCTGATATATAGGTAAAGTGTCCACGTGTTTTTAAATATTTTCCTTCTCTCGCTTGAAGCTATGGCAGCAATCAGGAAAAAGCTGGTCATAGTGGGAGATGGTGCCTGTGGGAAGACCTGTTTGCTCATCGTGTTCAGTAAGGACCAGTTTCCAGAAGTCTATGTGCCCACGGTGTTTGAGAACTACGTTGCTGACATTGAAGTTGACGGTAAACAGGTATGGAGTATTTCTCTCTTACAAGAATCTGGTATATGCACTCATTTAATGTTAAACCTATAGACTGGGTGTAGGCAGTTAATTTTCCCTAGGGGCCTAATTGTAAGCTGTACTCTTAACCAGCAGCAGTTTATAAAAAGATTCAATTAATATTGAGGTCAGCTTGTTGGTGCAGCCGTCCACAACAGTCCCAGTTTCTCATGTGGCCCCTTGGGGGAAATTAATTGTCCTCCCCTCCCCCGGTATGGACTGTATGTTTTTTGAAGATGTTTCAGCTTCTTAATTCTTTTGGCAGGTCGAGTTAGCGCTCTGGGATACAGCAGGTCAAGAGGACTACGACAGACTGCGCCCACTCTCTTATCCAGACACTGATGTCATTCTAATGTGTTTCTCCATTGACAGCCCTGACAGTCTTGGTAAGTAAAAACAGGGGACTCGGCGACATTTTTAATTTTAAATTATGGTCAAATCACCAAAAGTTGTGTGTGTGTGTGTGTGTTGGGGGGTCGGGGGGTCAGTAGACTTTTCCAGACTAAGAGTGCTGCAGGCTGTTCTAAAATCTGAAAATTTTCTGTGGCCCACTTTTTTGTGTTTTTACTGGTTGTTGAAGGTGATTCTTCAACAATGGCTTTTCTGATTACCACTACTTCAATGAAGTTCTTTCCCATTTGTGAAGCAGATATAAGGCAAATTCAGCATTAAAACATGGGTCATAAAATGGAGAGAAACATCTTTTTATTAAGGCCGGGACTTTTATCGCGTTAATTTTGATTAATTAATTACAAAGATTTTAACACGTTAAAATTTATCGCAATGAATCACATTTTTTAAAAGCTTGGAGCCAGAACCTTTGTATTTGCGTGTTTACAGCACGCCTGTAAATCTGATGCAACAACGCATCCGCAAACAACAACAATGGTCGACGAAGCTGCTTCTCTTGGTCCACTGAGGGAGAAATTTAGCTTTAAAAAACATTCTTATGGGACTTTAGAAAAGACTACTGTTGTATACAGTAGTTGAAGCTACAGATGTGGGAGGAAACTGGAGTAACTGGAGGAAACCCACGTAGCGCGGTGGTTAGCATTGCTGCCTCACAGAATAACTTCTGAAAGGCCTGGGTTCGATTCCACCTTAATAATCATTTAATTTCTCCACGCTGTCAACAGGAGCATTTGTTTTTTGCATTGTTTGCACAGAAATCATCTTACATGGCATCCTCTTTGGCTTGTAGGAGCTTGTGATCATTAGTGTTTTCCTGATGTTACAGAACGTTACTCCATTATTAAAATAATCAACAGCCTTGTCTTTGCTTTGATTGCTGCTATATTTGTCTCCTTAATCAGAGAACATCCCTGAGAAATGGACCCCTGAGGTGAAACACTTCTGCCCTAATGTTCCCATTATACTGGTGGGAAATAAAAAGGATTTGCGGAATGATGAGCACACTCGGAGGGAACTTGCCAAAATGAAACAGGTAAAACCTAATGCCCCACACAAACAAACAAACTCTTTATCAGTGGAGGCTTCTTTCCTAATTGCACCTGTTGACCTTTATCTCAGGAACCCGTTAAACCTGAGGATGGGCGGGACATGGCTAACAGGATTGGTGCCTTTGGATACATGGAGTGCTCTGCAAAAACAAAGGATGGTGTGAGGGAAGTATTCGAGATGGCGACCAGGGCTGCACTACAGGCCAGGCGGGGAAAGAAGAGCAATAAATGCGTCCTACTGTAAATGGAGGCATGAGGACTGCTTCCTGCAGGGGGGAAAGAAGGAGAATTAGGTCAAACCTACCCCCAAACACACCCACCCAAAAGACTGTTCTCCCCAGTTTTTACTAAAGGTGTAATGCTTTTACTTTTTTTTTTTTTGGTCTTAAGCAAAAGTAGTAGGGTTCTGTCAGTATTCAATTTTGAGGTTATGGAAAATACTTTTTTGTACTTAAACATGAGTAAATTTGCCATAATAATGAAACCTGCTCTATTCAAACATCATATGTAATCAAAAAGGTCAGCCAGGGGACCTGTGGTGTCAGCCTGCCAACTACAGTTAAGTGCTTAAGCCCTGCACGCTGATCGGAGGAATGTTTCCACAGCCAACCAGGGTTGAAGTACCTGTACACTGTGACCTGTAGTCCTTTATCTCAACAAACTCGTGCACACATGAAGTCAAAATTTGTTTGTGTACTTCATCTACAAATCTGTGCATTATGATCATGTGCACAGTGCGAGACTGGAAAATCTTTTTGCTAAAATGCAAATGGAAACTTAGTGTTTTGTGTAATAAATTACTTTGTAAGAATCTGGATAACTTGCGTCACTTAATTGAACACTCAATTACACAATTACTTCACTAATGAATTACAGACCTGCCTATAGACACAATTCTAATTCTTGCAGTAGTCAGACAAACGGGTCAAGGATTAATTTTCTTCACCTTGGATGGCCATTTAAAATACTTCATGCATGTTTTTCAGAGTTGTTCTCGGGCTCCTCAGTTTGACAATATAGATTAACACGAGCCACTATTTGATTGTTGGCTTGTGAATTGAGCCTGAATGCACAAAGATTTTCAAAAACAAGAAGCATGTTATAAGAATCCCATGAAATAGCTGTTATAAACCTAAAGCCAAGATGTTTACTGATCAGGAAAATTAATCTGAAAAATAAACCTGCCCAGGGTCTCTGTTATAAGCCAACATCAGTCATCTTCTATAGTTTGCCCTGGCTGAAAACATGAGCCAAAAGTAACTTCAAACCTTCTGAGCTCCTTTTTCAACATTTAATGCAGACAAAACAGAGAATCCCATTTCTTTCATGTCTTTTCAGTTTTACATATAATTGAACTTTGTAAGTAATTTTCTAGCTATTAAATTTAGTTACGAGCCTTATAATACAGCTATGTACACACTGCTTGGCTGCTGCAGATCAAATGAAAACAGATATGCAATAAACATACAGGTAAACAATTCATTAGATCCATGTAGCTAAAATTAATGCAGCCCCACACATGAGTGCATTAAATCCTACCCTGAAAATGTAAAGTTCTCCTGTTTTGGTATGAATGGTATGGTATGTTTTTGGTTCAAGAGTTTAGTGCAGGACTATTGGATAGGACTGCATTTATTTTAACTAAGTGAAAAAAGATTCAAGCTGAAAAACAACTGAACATTTGGTGGAAGGAACAACTTTGGTGTACTAAAGTAAAAATGAAACAACAGCAATCTCAAAATTGCTCAGGTGAGAAATCAGTGAGGATTTTTTGAGGAATTTCTGAATGACCACAACTGAAGGTTTAAAGGCAAATGTTATCTGCTGCTTGTGTCTAATGCAACACATAGTGAAACTGATGTCAGATTCAATCTATTTCACACATACACAAAAAAAAACATACTGAAAATCTCTTTAAACCAACTACTCCTGTGCAGGTTATAGCAAACAAAAACAAAAAATGACTGCACAAAGCATCTGCAGCCGGGCATCAGAAAACCTAAAATCATCAGTACAACAATCATGCATTCTTCTTGGCAGGAAGTCCTGAGCGGACAAAAAACACTGGAAGCAGAGCCAGTGCTCCTATAGCTACTGCCACCAAAGGTCTGTAAAAAAGCCAACCAACTCCGATGACAACAAGAGACAGTGAGCACGAGACACACAAGGCGAAGATCTTCAGGCCAACAGACACGACCTCTCTGAGGACAGGAACCCAGTCCACTGCAGGGACATAACAGGAAGTATGATTAACAGATGCAGGGACGGATGAAACAAAACTGTACAGCAACAGAGTTAAATTACCCAGTGTGTAGATGATTCGCATGCTCAGCTGAATACCGAGGAACATGAGGGCCCAGCCTGCAGCCCTGAGTCCCCAAGTCTTCATGCTGTTAAACTGGTGTTCCCTCTCAAACACCTCCTACATATGATACATAACAGAAATACACTTTAAACCACATAGCTACATAGAACATATTTTACCCCAAATAATTAAAATGAGCAACAGCCCAACAAATGGAAATAAAACCCATGCTGACCTCTGCAGAAAGCTCCTCCAGATAAAGGATCTCCAGAGTGTCTCCTGATTTGGTTTTAAATGGCACCAGCTGCTCCCCTCTCTGCATGGCTACAACACTGACCTGAAAAACAGACAGCACCATCTGAAGCAGAGCTGTAGAAACTAATGGTTTTAATCTAAATTAAATGGATGAGCAATTCTTAGGACAATATTTGTTCCTGCTCATATTTCATGGTAAAATGAAAATCTGTTTTGGGCTTTTGGTTGGAATAAAATTAACAGGACATTTACCTTTTCTTAAATTATTATTAATTATCATTACTATGATATTGTGCAGCAGTGAAGAGCAGCCAGGAAGGAGGGGAAAGAGAGCAGGGAAAGACAAAGGGCTGCAGGTCAGACTAATCCAGGCCGCTGCAATAGCCATGGGCCATATGTGCGCCTGTTCACCCACTGTTGGTGCCCAATGGAAGACCTTTTGACATCAAACAGCAGAATAACAGGTTTTTATAATCCTATAAATCTACTGCATGTACCTAAGCAGACCAGAGCTGTCACCCATGTGTTTACCTACTAAATCAAGTCAAAAAACTGCTGGGAAAAAGTTTTATCCTAAGTCTTTAATACTTTATGAACTCTCATTTCCAAGCGGCATATAAATCTCTATTTTTTTTCTATTCAAAGTCCAACAAAATGGAGTAATAATTACTCAAACAGATGATTTGAACAAAGTGCTTATCCAAATTCTAGTTAGATTAATAATAATCTAATTACTATTTGAATTTATTTTTATACCTATTAATGATACAGTATTTCATTGAGCATTATAAATAGCAACATCAGAGCATCATGTGGGTAAGGACCACAGACTGTATATAAATATGGACATAGCTGTAGCGAGGTCATCTACTGGTTTCTGTCCTGGTCCATCACTAACATCACAAGCAAGTGTTGGTCCTTGCTGATGACACTGTACCCTCATACATAAGCAACTTGTTAACCAAAAGGTCAATTTCACTAATGTTACCATTATTAAAATTATATACTACACTGCAACTATGTTACTCTAAATAGTACCAAAAAGTACAAAATGAACATTATGCTATATTGAAGCTAGCAACTGAGACCATAAACTCATCAGGAAAAAGTTTACAGGGTAACTGGATTGAAAAGTAGGGTCATTTTTTCAAAGACTTTCATACAATCAGACTTGTTTTTGCAACCACAGGAGTCTCCCCCTTCTGGCCATCAGAAAGAATGCAGGTTTAAGGCACTGAGTTCACTTTTCGGAACCACAAGCTGCATCAATAGCTTACATACAGACTATGGTCATGACCCAGTGGAAATGTAGGTAGAGAACATGTACATGAGTCATTTGTAGCACCTACAGTTTGAGGCGGGCCGAGGTGAGAGTTGTCACCGCTCAGTCCAGCGAAGGAAAACCTCACACGCACGTCACCCACCTTGTGAATTCAAACAAACTGAAAGTCAACAAGTGTGGAACACACAACACACAGAGCGCAACATCAAATATATGTGAAGAGTTCACATTTTGATGCTCACCTCTGGCCTTCGTGGATTTTGAGTGTGATAGAAATAGTCATCATAAATGGAGAGAAAAGGGTCCAGGTTCAAGACGGGAAAATCCCTCAAACTCAGTGTCTGGAATTTATTTATCTGCTCCACCAGGCCTGAGGATAACCAGGAAATTAACTGACTACTAAATTTCAAAAACACAAAGCACACCATCTGTGCAGTGCCTGTACATTTTGCTTAGACACAAACCTTTGGACAGGATGAAAGGTCCAGCTCGGGTTTCTGGAACAACCACCGTCACACTCTCAACAGCCATGGCACTGAGACATAAATACTGAAGTGAGAAAGGACTGGACACACATACACAAGGCGAAAAACAATCACCTTAAATATGTTTCAGTACCTTGGGTTCTGGTGACCGATCTCCTTATCAAAATGGCGGCTGTTCACCAACTCTGACTTCCACTCGGTGTCTAAAGAAAAGGAGTCACAACCTCTTCTAAACAGGCCGCACTGTTACCAAAGACTCTCAAAAAATGAAAAACCAGCTCACTGTAGGTGTACGTCGTTTCGGTTTTGGTTTCACCATTCTCTTGGTAATCCCTGAAATAAAATGTACAGTAATCATACCTCATTCACACCTGGGCTGCACCCTGAATGCTGATATGCAAACACCCTCACCTGCTCTCATGGTACTCCACCCACTGATACATCTCCACCTGTCGCTTCAGCTTCACTGCATGCACCATCACTTTGTAGTTGGGGTCATACAGGGGCTACACAGGAACAGACATGGGAATATTTTAGCAACCAACCAATAAGTCAAAAACACTTACCTGAAGACAACAGCCTTGACCAATAATAAATA
Source organism: Andinoacara biseriatus (assembly GCA_015108635.1). NCBI lineage: Eukaryota > Metazoa > Chordata > Actinopteri > Cichliformes > Cichlidae > Andinoacara > Andinoacara biseriatus. The sequence continues at coordinate 21,312 of VUQJ01027931.1, read as the reverse complement.
ACAGCTGATTGTTGTGTATAAATTCTTAATGTTGGATTTTTAAGGATGACACAGTAATCAATATTTATCCCCACGCCCGGAGGGGGGAATGGGGTTTGTCTTTCTGTTTTTTAACAATATTACAGCAAAACTACCAGTCTGATTCATACCGAATTTGCACAAAAGATGCCCAGTGACCCCTAGATAACAGTCAAGGTCAGAGGTCATGTTTTTCTGAAAACATTTGGAACATGGTAACTCGATAACGATGTGAGGTAGGATGTTCAAATTCACCCCATTAGATGCACTGACTAAAAATCTTGGACAAATTAGAATCTTGGCAACCTTGAGCTAAAAGTCAAGGTCAGAGGTCAATTTGGTTTAAAAGTTAAACTGATCCTACCCAGATTCTGGATTTACAGGCTGCTTGAATTCAATATAGGAAACTCCAGGTACATTCATAAAATGAAAGTGATTTTAGTTCAACTTTTTAAACCTTGGAAAATTCAGCGAGTCAGTGTTTGGAGAGTGAATTATTTGTACGACAAACAATGTTCAAATCAGCTAAAACGTCTGTCAGAGACGGGGTTTGTTATGCCCGGCACTGCTTGGTGACAATCGATACTATAATACTATAATTTAATATGAATACACATACAAATACAAGTGAGACTTCATGAAGCTTCAGTGTATAAATTAAACAATAAAACATTTGCAGAATCAAAACCAGGAAGTCAATGTGGCACATTTTTTAGTTCACATAAAAAAAAAACCTGAAACATTGAGAAAAAAAAAAGTTTTCTTGTGGCTGAGGTGGTTTAACAGACAGAAGAGCCACATTATGTCTCACTGTCAGCACAAACCGTTTATCTGAGCAAACAAACTAAGGGAACATCACTCGACAGAGGTGCACGTGAGGAGGCAAACAGCCAGAGCAGGCTTTCATCTGCCAGCTCCGTGGTACAAAGTCTGTGCAATGTCCAACTGAACCCATGTAAGAATAGCACACGCAAACGGTGCAGCGAGTTCAGAGCGAGCGGTCCTGTGTCCTGCGCTCCCTCACCTAAATCGAAACGAGTATTTCCCAACCTGATTCTCCTAAATTTTGGCCATCACAGATTTGCCTGTAAAAAAAAAAAAAAAAAGTACAATTCTTCATAGGAATTGTGCAAAATTTTAGGTCTTTTTTTAGGGTAAGCGTCTGGTACTTTGGACTCTCAGGTTAGAGAATAATTAAAATCCTTAAATATGTCAATGTGTGATTTCTGACCACATATTTGGATGCCTGTAGAAACCATAATTTTGCAGATAGGGGACTGATATTTTTTTTTTTACAGCTTCTCATGTACAAGGCACATGATTTTATTTTAAAACAGTTTAAATGAGGTGAACGGGCCATGACAGTGCATAAACTGAATTAAAACATCCTGCTCTCTTTCTGAAACAACCCTTGCCTGATGTACAGAAATGTACAGATGTACACAGTATTTTATTCATATTCATTTTATTCATACTGGGAAAAGACAGAGAGAGAATGCAATCACAAATTTTGGATATAATATTAACAGAAACTTCCTCTTTCTAAATAAGTTCAGTTAGACTTGGTACATGATACCATACATGGGTAAAGTCACACTGAAGATGTGTTTTTTTCCCTCATGTTACAAGCTTTAATATCTGAATATTATGTGTTTGCACATGAGGAGCTGTAAACAAAATATCAAAAGTGTGGTTTCTACAGGTCTTCAGATCTGTATCACACTGTGTTAATTTGAGCAACACTCCTGAGAGTGCACATTCAGAGAGCCAAAGTACCAGATATTTACCATTAGAAATGTGAAGGACCTAGCTCAAATAGTTTTCTAGATAATACAGTTTTAAAGTATCCTAAATATTCTAATAATTAAAGAGACTAAAACTAATACAGAACCTTATGCAAACCCAATTAAAACAAAACATTTTTGAAACGCTCCATAAACTGAATAAAAGTAAACTGAATTCATAATAACGAATAAATAAAAGGTCAAAGCATAATAGAACTAAAGAACTAATTAGAAAATATAATAAGAATAAGAAATACACAATAGGACAGAACGGTGTTCAAAATATAGATGGGTTTACCTCTGCAGTATGCAGCTTTGCAGACAGGTGAACTAAACGGCCATTGTTCTGTGGGTCGAGGCTGACATAAGGCCCCAGTGACACAACCTGGGAGAGACCTTCATCCAGGGAAGTTGCTGTTTGCAGAGCCCGTCCCTGCAGAAACAGTTACAGAGACAGCGCCCTGCCTTTAATCTGCTGTAAAAATGTCACAAACATGATGATCAGATTGATTTGGAAGAAACCGTTTCCTACCTCATTGGTGAAGAGAACATAAATCGAGAGGAAAAACAGTCCCACACCAACAACTGTTCCTCCTGCAGTTTCACTTAATCGCTCCAGAAATCCAGGGTTGGACTTTACAGACACTTGCTTGTGCTGGTCTAGACCTTTACCTGGAAACTGGACAAACATAACAACAACCTGAATACACACAGCATCCGCAATTAAATGTACAGAAGAAAGATGGATGACAGCACTGGCTTTGATTTCTGATTAGTATGTAGTTATATTTTGCTTTGTTAGGAACAAGTGACTGTAACAGAACAAAAGTTGGTCATGATAACATCTTTGTGATCTTTAGTTATGACATGATTTTAAAAAAATTGTAGAAAGCATGAATGCGAATGTATCAGGCAACTACAGCTGTGTTCAGAAGTTTGCATACAGTCATCATTAGCATGAATGTCAGGGTAATTTGGCGCTTTTAATTATTTATTTGAACTGTCTTTTTCCAGGGGGGAATGATTGTACAGCATACAGCTTTAATAACTCTAAAAAACAAGAATTGGATGCACAAGCTTGAATGTATTTTGGATTTTCTTTAATCCACACAGGGTCAAAAGTAGCATAGTCCATCAATTTTGGGAAGGCCATTCGCCCGGTGCCGTTCACGCCACGCTGAGAGTTTCACCAGTTCACTGACTGTCTGACTGTCGTCACCACAATTAGAAAGCGGGTGTGGCTATTAGTGGTGGCGCAAAAAGTGGGTATGCGCTTTATGCAATACATAGGGGCGCTTCACAAGGGGGGCGCCAAAGCGATGCGTTTAAATTATTATTCTAGTCGGCATTTTCTGTATTTAACAGATGTTCATATGATATGATCAATAACAGAGGCACGGCGTTCATTAGGCGCACCTTCGCCCGCGCGCAGGGGCTTCATTCTCGATCGGCACCCTCTCATGGTCCACGACGGACGGAAAACTCGCTTCACTGTGGACAGTGATGCTGGTGATTTCCAGTTCATGTCAGGTTTGAGCCTTGGTGGTTACTGGGTTGTTCCTGAACATCCTAACAACTTCCCCTCTGAGGGCGACAGTTTGGGTCTTCCTTCAGATCTTGGCAAAGTGTCGGCACATCTAAATAACTTGTGCTTACGTACAATTGTTTGAATTGGTTATCTTGAATCAGCAGTTATTTAGAAATGGCTACAAGAGAGATTCTCAACTTGTGTACATTTACAGTTCTCCTTCTTAGACTTTCACCAATTTCCTTGGATTTTCCCATTGTTCTGGGTATTGGTCTATCCAATGAGTGCTGTCAAAATCCTTTTAATGCTTGCAAAGAGAAATTACCGGTTGTAGTCAATCATGATCACTAATGAGAAGTTAACAGGCCTTGGCCATGTCAAGTTAAAAAAAAGAAAAGATTGTAGACTTTTCAGCACCACCTTTAGTGAGTGTATGTATATATATTTGAGCCTGTATGTATACTTTGACCCTATGGATTAGAGAACATCGCAAACAAATTCAGATTTGTGCACCCAATTCTTGTTTTGAAAGTTATTAAAAATGTATGCTGTACAGTCATTCCACCCTGGGAAAATGACCACGACATGCATGCCCATGATGAGTGGAAGTAAATTTCTGATCATCACTGTATCTGTTCCCCTGCATGCAGCCTATGGTCCCATGTCCCATCATGAATTAGGCGTGAAAAGGTGACACACCCCTTTCTAACTTCCTAAACTCATTTTCATGTCTGACCGAAAATATCACCAAACTGCAACTCACCCCTGTTGCCATTTTAATCACTCAATTAGAGCATTAAAATTTAGATAAAACTGGCACTGGGAAAAGGCGACAGTTAAGGTGCTAACATTGCGTTGACTGCACAGCGAAAATCCGGAAGTAAAACCAAAGAACTTTACTGAGATCACCTACTGCCTGTGCTGAAGACATTTCTCCACTCTCGACCTCCAACTTTGAAGAAAGACGAAGATGCTAGCAGCTGCAAACTGACACACCGCTCAAATTTCAGTTTTACTCAGGAGAGTTCCGAAGCTCGCCCCGGGAGGCGGACAATGTTCGAAATACTAAAATGTAGTTCCCGCTCAACCCGCCGGATGCCCGGTTGAAATCAGGCAATTACAAGAAAATAAAAAAGAAACGTCCCTGTACGAACCGGAAATCTTTTTTCTTGAGGTTTCATGGGAAATGTAGTTTTGTAGCAGATGACTCAAACCAGCTTTGCTGGAACTTGAAACACACAATTTTATGGGTTGTTGTTGTTCATATTATGACATCTACTGGTGGAAAATAAAAGTTGCTCAAGAATATGCTATTTTATACTTTTTTTTCACCATACTTTAACATTTTGTTTCTTTTCCAGTTATAACCACGGCAGTACACAGTTAAGAAAATACAGCAGTTTGTTTGTTGTTCGGTTGTATTAGGGCTTGTAACCCTGTTAGAAGAAAGCTGCAAACTCTTTTTGTGGTAATATAATTTTTGTTATTTAACAAAAGAAACAAACAAGCAAACAGAGAACAGGAGACACATGACAAAGCAAATTAATTAATTAAATAAAACACTAATCTAAATCAAAGTATGGCAATCCAGGTTTTCATAAAGAAAATCCTGTCTTAGTTCAGAAGATATAATAAGTTATAAAATCCTCTCAATATTTCAAAAAGGCTCCCAGACCTTTGTTTTGACAGCAGTCAGATTGCTTAGAATGAAGATGAGGGTACAGGAGAAAGTGGGCTCTGTGGGGTGAGTCCTGACCATGTTTCACCAGGAAATAACCCATGGCTTTGCAGCAGGTTTTTGCTCCCTGAGTCTTAGACAAACATACCCATTGTGTTTCAAGAAAACCAAACCTCATTTGAGGTTGTTGAAACCGGTGCTGTCTCACTGAGCAGTAATTTAAAAATGTGACTTGATGCCTCTGTATGAATACAACAATGATGTGCACCGATCAGGCATAACATTATGATCACTAAGAGGTGAAGTGGATAACAGTGATTTTATCTTCATCATGGCACCTGTTATTGCATGGGATGTATTAAGGAGCAAATGAACATTTTGTCCTCAAAGTTGGGTTTGAGTGAGTTTGACAAGGACTGAATTGTGATGGTTAGATGATGGGTCAGAGCATCTCCAAAACTGCAGCTCTTCCTGGTCTGCAGTAATCAGTATCTATCAAAAGTGGTCCAAAGAAGGAACAGTGGTGAACCAGCGACAGGGTCCTGGGCTGCCAGGGCTCACTGATGCACGCGGGGACCGAAGGCTGCCTGTGTGGTCCGATCCAATAGATGAATTACTGTAGCTCAAATTGCCAAAAAAGTTAATGCTGGACCTGATAGAAAGGTGTCAGAATATACAGTGCATCACAGTTTGTTGCTTATGTGGCTGCATAGCTGCAGATCAGTTAGGGTGCCCATGCTGACCCCTGTCACCTGGCAAAAGTGCCAACAATGGACATATGAGCGTCAGAACTGGACCATAGAGCAATGGAAGAAAGTGGACTGGTCTGATAAATCACCTTTTCTTTTACATCACATGGATGGCCAGGTGCATGTGCATCGCTTACCTGGGGAACACCTGGCACCATGATGCACCATGGGAAGAAGGCAAACCAGCGGAAGCAATGTGATGCTTTGTGTATTTTACACTTTGATTACAACTTGCTGATAAGAGCCAAATACATTTTAAGTAGAATTTGTGCAATGGAGCACTTTTAAATTCACATGTTAATGCCCTAACTTGAGCCACCGAATACTTACTGTTTCCATAACTGATATCATCATATTCATCTTCATTTAATACCTCAGTCTGCAGTGACTGAGAAACACAATCTCTTAGAGACAGTCTCTTTTGCTCTCGTTCTCTCTCTGTCTCTCTCTCTCTCTCTCTCTCACACACACACACACACACACACACACACACACACACACACACACACACTGCATAGATGGGCCAGTCTTAAGAGGATTATTGCA
>VUQJ01027930.1:13067-27895 GCA_015108635.1 Andinoacara biseriatus | reverse complement strand
AAAAAAAAATTTTCAAAAAAAAAAAATAATTGAAAAAAAAAATTTCCAAATTTTTTGTGCGATGTTTATATATATATATATATATATATATATATATATTTTTTTTTTTTCCAGTGGCCCGAATCCTCTTTCATGGGGTCAAGACAGTGAATTAATAATGTGTGTTTATCAGTACATTTTTCTTTTCTAGAATTCATTTATTAGGCTTACACTGTAATGTCGCAACCCAAAATTTAAATTCCATTATCAGACTATTGAATAAAACTGAGTGCGGGTGATTAAAAACACAAGCTATTTTTGTATGAAACAAAGAATAAACCTGGAATTGAAAGAAATAAGAGAACTCAGAGGATAGAGAACAAACAGCTTGTGTAAATAGGCGAGTCTCTTCCGAAGGACAAAAGATCAGGAATAATCCTTCTGGGCAGAATGACTATGGCGTCCTGGTTTGTATCAGGAGTTTAAAGGATCCCCTTGAGGTTACATCTTGCACAACCGGAGCATTGTTTGGTTGAACTTCTACAGTGGCTTAAAATAGTGAAACATCCGTGTGAACAGCTGCAGGAAGGGGAATTACTAGTTTACTTGAGTTTAGTGTTTTCAGAGCTTTACAAGTACACCATGCCAAATTGAATGTAACAAATTTGACGTGATCACTTTTTTTCCAACATAAAAAGCAGGGATTTAGCAGGATAATCAGTACATGAGAGCAAATATTTATTTCAACTAGATTATGGTAAGCACAACAATGCCTGGGCTTCAGGTTTGCACACTTTAGAGTTTAATACAGTAACAAAGATTTCTCATTTGCAACATGTTTTAAAGTGGCAAAACAATACAATAAGACCCATTGTTTGTGTTTGAGGTGGTTTGCATTACATGCACTTTAATGTCAGGCAAACACTCATGCTCATCTGGCTCATTTGTCGTTTCTTTCATGTGCAAAAATCAAAGTTAAAATATCATGCAAAGAAACGTTTCTTCTTCAGGTGATTTGGTGAATGCTGTACATTTCTTTGCATGGAACAGCTTAACTGGAAACACAATAGTGTCCACTGGTTTGCATTAAAAAAGTGTCGTCCAGTTTTTCTTTTTCACGGTAAATTAAATTATTCAGGCCCAGAAGCTCGTAGCGGGAAGCTCTATGCGGCATTACTGTCAGAATTCAGATGACGTTCTCAAAGAGCTGCATGGAAGCCATAATATTTTCATCCTGTTATGAAAAGAATAGAGATACAAGGAGGGAAAGAAAGAAACTGCCTGAACTTGGTTAATTAATATGTGACAACATTTTTTGATTTGGTTATGGATTTACCTTTTGGCATGTTTCTATGAATTCCTCTATTGTCACCACTCCATCCTTGTTACGGTCCATTTTCTGATCCATATTAAAAAACAAAGCGGATGACATGAGATAAAATAAATACTTTCTTGGCTTGTTTATTTCAATTTATCTATTGTTCATTTCTTTCATTAGCAACTAACAGAGAATAGGTGTATCCTGTAGAACAATGAAAACACTACTGTAACCTGCTGCTGCGGGAAACACAAAATGTGGCACTGGCTCACTACAATAAATGAATGTACTAATGTATTGTGTAATGTTCATCACCAGACACTTCATTAGGTACACCTGTTTAACTGCACATAAACACAAATGTCTTATCAGCCAGTCAAATGGCAGCAACTCGGTGTATTCATGTGACTTTGAACGTGGCGCAGTTGTTGGTGCCAGACGTGCCGGTATGAGAATTTCAGAAACTGCTGATCTGCTGGGATTTTCCCACACAGCCATCTTTAGGGTTTACAGAGAACGGTCAGAAAAAGAGAAAATATCCAGTGAGTGGCAGTTCTCTGGGAGAAAATGCCTTGTTGAGGTCAGCTGCTTCAAGCTGATACAAAGGAAACAGTAACTCAAACACTCATTACAACCAAGGCGTGCAGAAGAGCATCTCTGAATAGTCTGTTTGTCTCAGTTTCTTCTGGAGGGTCAGAAGTTGATGTAAACATCATAAAAACATGGAACCATCCTGCTGAACTGGTTTGTTGAACATGACAATGAGTTCACTGCTCTCAAATGCCCTCCACAGTCACCAGATCTCACTCCAATGGAGCACCTTTGGGATGTGGTGGAACAGGAGATTCATCAATTTCTGATCAATGTTACCAGCACCTTGTTGAATCTATGCCATAAAAAATTAAAGGCAGTTGAAAGTAAAAAGGTCCAACCTGGAATTAGGAAGGTGCAAATAAAAAGCTGGCCTGTGAGTGTAAATTTAGACGTGTGATTGTGTAGACTGAGCATACCTGGAAGAATTTCTCCACATGTTCACAGGGGGAATCGTCTCGTACACTGGGTAAAGTATACCTGCCCATCATGTCATAAATGGAGGTCATGATAGCCAGCATTTCCTGCAGGAAAAAAAGATGCCAGTCAGACACAACAGACGCGTATAGAAATCATCAAAATGCAACAAATTTGGAATTTTTTTTTCTCATGAAAATTTTTTATTGACTGTACCTCTTTTGTAATGTAGCCGTCCTTGTTGATATCATATAGATTAAATGCCCAACGGAGTTTCTCTGTAACAGAGCCTCTAAGTAACACAGACAGTCCTAAAACAAAGTCCTGTAAATGCAATTCATTGTTTGTTTATTTATTCTAGCTTTTAAAATGAAAATCTTTAAACTCGCAGCCCCTGGTGTACTCACCTCAAACCGTATGGAGCCATTTCTGTCCATGTCAAAAGCATTAAACAAGAAATGTGCATATGTGGTTGCATCTGAGAGAAAATAATGGAAAAACAAGAAATTCCCATTGTTGATGCAATGCATGTGTGAAACTGGATAATCAACTCTAATCAACTTGGTTGTAAAACTAACTTAATGTTGCTGCGGCAGCTTTACAAATAAATGGCATCTAACAAATAGAAACTTCACATTAAAATATCAAGTCACTCTTCCATATTCTTATTATAGTTTTTATTATCAAGTAAAAAAGCGTACCTCCTTGAGGGAAGAACTGTGAGTAAATGCTCTTGAATGTTTCTTCGTCCACTAGCCCACTGGGACACTCCTATTGCAAGGTAAACAAAAACAAACAAAAAATTAATCAATGAGAGAAAAATAGTGTTTAATTCTACTAATGAGCAGTAAACCTTCAGTCATTAACATTTGTAAACTTACTCCACATCATTTGTGATGTACAGAATCTTTGCAACATTTAAGTCGAGGCACTTAAAGTGGATATGGGCTAGAAAAATGCCTGAAAAACAACGACGTGAAAAAGAAAGTTTTCATAGGAATTTATTCAGTCCTGTGACAAACTAAGTACGCCTCATGATTCACTAGCTTGTAGAAACCCCAACGTGCTTGACAGATGGTATGAGGTGTTTTTGGTGACGTACAATCCTGGAAGGGTTATAAGACAAGAGTCTTATAACCCTTCCAGGATTGATGGGTAACAACACGGTCCTTACGTCTCATTCGGATCATTCGGAATGTCGTTCCTCGTTGGTCGCTGTGTTCAGACAAACCTGCTCCAGATCAGAACTTCTGTTTTTTTCTCAGATTTTATGTTTGAATGCACAAACAGCATATGTACATACTTAAAATCAGACAACGTCATCAGCTACTGGAAAAACTCAATTTTTTCCAGATTTTTATGAATAAAATCCTCTATAAATTGGGCTATGAATGATATATGAAAAAACCTTCTGAAAATAGGATTTCTTTTTGGCTAAAGGGAAACTCAAAGTGTTATTTCATGGGTTTCTAGAGGCGTTACAAACTTTCAAACACATTTTGTGTATCTGTGCCCTGTTACATATCCAGCAGATTTATTCGCTTAAGATAATCTAGCTTGAGACTTTATAAAATCGTTATTTTCCAAAAGAATGCATCAGCCATAAAACAATACAGTAATTATAGCAATATTGATAAATGGGTAAAGAATGCCTTACTTTGGTTGAGAAGAGAAAATACAAGTTAAAGCCCTTATCAATAATAATGCAGTAAAGATACGACTGAAGGGTTGTTGGGTCACATGCAATACTTCCGTCCTCCAGGCTTTAAGGAAAAACTCAACTTTTACTAACTAATACTTTTACTAATACTCCTGTACCTATCCTGTGACAAGTCAGAACATCTGCTGCGAAAACATGTCTGTTTGGGTACTTAAAATGGTCCCGTTGATATCGTCATCAAAGATTTGTTTGCACACTCTTTATGTATAGTTAATGCCTCTTAAAACATTTTCAGGCTTTATTTTTCTAAAGTTTAAAGCCTTCTTTGTTTACATCAGCTTGTGGTCTTCTACTTCCCCTCTTTAATGGAGCTTTGCTTCCTATTACAACCACTTACTGTCGATATCTATTACCCACTTCTGCAGTGGGCAAAAATATGTGTTAAGTCACTCCCAAGTTTATGCATGCCTGTGCATGTGTTGGTTGCCCAGTGTGATTTGAACAATACGTGCACTGGCTCATCAAAAAGGGGGCAAAAGTGCTGTTTATCAGGGCAGATCCAAATAAAGTTTTCTGCTCTTGGGTTTAAATTTGTGCACACCTAATTTTTACACTCAAAATTGTTTTAATAGCACATCTTGTTCAACTGTACTTTTGGAGAGAAACAATTTTACACAATTGCACTAAGGAGACCCCGGGGCAGACCCAGGACACTTTGGAGCACTTATATCTCTCGGAATGCCTCGGTGGTCACCCAGTGGAGCTGGACGAGGTGGCCCGGGAGGTCTAGGCTTAGAGAGCTGCCCCTGCTACCTGGATAAGCAGCTAAAAATGGATAGAATGGAAAGCTAGTTTGCTCGAAGCCGGTAGTGCTTTCATTTCTTAAATCCATCTATTTTAATGTTTGCAATAGAAGTTTTAATACTGGATAGAAAGTTTACCTTCTTATCTACAGTCTTTGTAAGACTTGTAAGGTAAATAAAGGAAATATCTAGATCACTGGTTCCCAAAGAGTGTTGGTGTCCTGTATTTCTTACTTTAATTATAAAGTAATTATATTATTATAATCAATCAACCAGCGATTCATTACATAAAAAATGTATAAAGGATAAACGCAAAGACACACGGTGAGAAAAAGTTGCTCCTCTGTGTAATCATGTCCAATTCAAAAATAAGTATGCTGATTGTTTTCTTACATTTTTGAAGCCTCTGTAAAGTGACTGAAGCTCCTTCCTGGTGAACTGCGTCTGGGCTTGGAGCTGTTCGAGGCCTTCAGGTTGATGACGCACCATGGAGAGTTCAAGGTCACTGTCACTGCTGTCTGCCACACGGAAACAGAGAAAACAGGGAAGTGGAAGGATGGAAGAAAAGCCAAGGAAAACAGCAGTAAGACGAGAAAGAAAGAAAAAAGAAATCACAGAGGTAAAAAGTTGAAATTTACAGCCTTTAATTCAAAATGCTCACCATCTTCACAGAAACAGGGATTACAAATAAACAGGTGGGAGCAAAAACACAAGACGAGTGTTCAACATCATACAAATAAAAATTAAGAAGTTAAAACAAAGGGGGCAGTTATAGAATTTAAGTATTACACCACGGTAACACAGTGAGATCTTCCAGTACTAGTTGAGCCATTCGGTGTGCTGCCACATTTTTTATCAATATTGCAGATATGAACTGTTTTTTTTTTTTATTATTATTTTTTGTCAAAAGCAAAACAGAAATAATCTCTTAATAGAACTTTTTTTTTTATAGATAGTTTAATCGTTAGAGAAATTTTGCTTATGAAGAAATAACCAGAAATGTTTTCAAGGTCACTGTTGGCATCCTAAAACTTAAATAAAAAGACAAGAGTGATTGTCTCATATCTACATCTAATGCAGTTGCTCCTGTGTTTGACAAATCTAGACACCAACTGTGAGAAAAAGGATGGTTGTGTCAGCCTTAAGAAACAAAACTATTTGCAGGGGGAAACTTTGCCAAGAACAGCTGGAATTAAATTACATTCATGTGTAATTATGTGCAGAGGAATACCACTATAGGTACTCACCATCTTCTCAAGAATGCCATGCAAATATCAAATAGAACAAGACAAGGGAGAGATTGAGAAGAGGGGGAGGAGAAATTGATATGACTGTTAAAATATTTAATTAGACCAAAATTTTTTACTAATACAGTGAATTTAAAGGAAGCCTTAAAAAATAACAGTCTAAGAGTTTTTCCATGAAGAAGCCTTTTATCTAACTATATATATATATATATATATATATATACATATATATATATATTCATATATATATAATATTTTTATATATATATATATATATATATATATATATATATATATATATATATATATATATATATATGTATGTATATATAGTTTAATTTGTCTCTCTCTCTTACCTTCCAGTGACATGGGGTCGCAAATCCCAAACTGCTTGAGGACAACAAAACATAGTCCAATAACAACAACAATGGCAATTATTTCCATGCCCTCCAAAGCCATTGTTGCAATTCATTAGATACTGTTCCTGCAGAAGCCCTTTAAAAAAAGCCTTTACTATAACAACTGACATATAACAGTGCTGTTGTACAAGCTCCACTAGTTGTTAGTTTTTTTTATGCAACTGACCAGTCAGGGGGGGAAAAAAAGACTGCAGAGTCTTCTTCATTAAGGAAACAGGTCCAAAGTCCATTATTTGCTCCAGCAAGTTAATATAAGATGCGGTGAATCTCAGTTCCCCCAAAATTATCCAAAGTTATCTCCACTTGCAAATGATCTAGTTCTGCTACTGCTCAGCAGCATTTCACATCCCGGTGGCGCTTTCTTACTGCCCCATCAACTCAAGGCTCCACCTCCATCTCCTCTCACTCTGTGCTGTGTGTTTGAGGTGGAGGGTGGATGGATTAGTGTTACTGAAGGAATTCCTTTACTAATAGCTTCTGATTGGCATTCTACACTGTCTTTATTTGCCCAGTCATTAAAAAGGTGCAAAATTATCAATCCAAGCACTGATTCACATCTACTGATGTCTGAGATGTTAATAGCAGTTATAAAGAAGCGTGCCCTGCCCTGTGTGGTGCTGCTTGTGTCGACAAGGCTGTTCAGTGATGCGCACACTCAATATCACAGATGTATTCACTCCGAGCTGAAAGGCAATGAGACCACTGTGATTGTAAAAGCAATGCCTTCTATGACATTGCAATAAAGCTAAAGTGAACTGCATCCATCCTGCACAGGTGCACTGAAAACATCAGACACAGATCTTTTATATATGCTGCACGTAGCTTGTGTAAATTGTTCCACATTCACGAGTAGTGGAATTCCTGTTGCTAGTGAGTTTTGTATGATTATGCTCTATTGTAGGATAGTAAGAGTAAAGATGATTAGGATAGTTCACAACTGATGAGTCTGCACAACATAATGGACTCAACTTAAGTAGGAAAGAGGGGTGGAAAGCAAATCAATTGTTCAGAGGAACAATATTGGTCTGTGAGCAGGCAGAGAATCTATGCCAGATATGCATTTCGATGGTCAGGGAGGGTTTATGTAAGTTAGAGACTTCAAATGGACCTAATGAACGGGGATAATGCCCTGCCAAAAATACAACAAATATCAATAGCCCAGCTGCAGAGCTCCTCAAATGTACATTTTAAAAAATGCATATGAAAGATGTGATTTAGAGTGAGACCTGGTATCATTGTGCATAGTGCATTTTACGTTTATGCTGTTTTATACTGTCTATCAGTTTCTCATTGCTCATTTTATTTGATGAGGACATATTTTCCAAACTACAAAAGCAGAAAAACGAACAAAATGATAAACTGAAGGCATTGCATTCATTCATTTTTGTAAATTTGGATCCACTTAGAAAAATCCAGTCTTCCATTTGAGGCGATTCATGCACCTTTCTGAAGACATGCACTGCAACAAATTGCTGTACAAATGCAGTAAATTTTTGTGCAGTAATGTACCACTCGTTGTAAATACAACTGTATGCTGTAAATGTCAATATTCCTCCACTGAGGAACAAAATGTTAACCGCAAACTGCTGTACAATTTTACAGTATAGTAATTCCTATTACTTTAGCAATTCAAGGAGTTGCGTATGAAGCTAAACATTTATGAGTTCAGCCTGACCTGTGAGCTAAACTGTGACGTGTATATTTCTGTGCTCAAGTGCAGCATTTCTGTTTAAATAATATAATAATTCCCGACTTGTATGAATTTATTCTGTAAATTAACATCTTTTCAATAAAAAATATCATTTGAAACAGAAAAAATGATGCACGTGGACACACAAATATATATGAAAGTACAAATAACAGTGTTTTTCTAGACGCAGACTTCTTAAATGAATGAATTATATAAGGAGATTACAGCAGGAAGACTAAAATAACAGTATAATGACACACAAACAGCTGACAGTACTGACAGTATACTGCAAAATGTATGTTTTAATAAGTATACCACAGTTAAATATTGTTGCACTTTCCTGTCATTTAACAGAGAAATTTGTTGTACTGTAAGCTAAACTTTGCTTTTTAGTCATCACTGTAAACTGTATAATCAGAGTAGACGTGTTGAGCAGCTAATAAAAAGCATGAACTTGTTATCTCTTCGATGCAAATGTGGATTTATTTATTTTTTTGCAACCTTGCTAATGTGTGGTTCATTTCTTCTTCGCCATTACACAAACATGCAAGATGTATGAGCTCATGAGGGAACCGTCCATAAAAATAATGCATCATTACATTGTTTAATGCACCTTAAGTGCTGATGTATTCCTGTTCTTCTATTAAATACAGACAAGAGTGAGGTGACTTAAGCGTGCAGAGATACTGACAGTGCAGCCATCAGTCTCATCATCAGGCTTTAATGACTACACTGAAAGCAACATTACAGCCCGGAGTCCGAGCCCATCAATCAAAACGTCGTGTCAAACAATAATATCAGCAAGCTCGACGCACACATGTAGGTCTTTCATTTGTCGAGTATTAGCTTGTCTTATTTAGTTCTCGAGGAGAAGCAGGGCCAGCAAACAGCCACAAAATGATATATTTGAACTTTTTGCTTCAACAGCTGGACAGAGACAGCTTCTTCACGCTCTGTGCCATTGTTTTCTTTGCTAACATCAAATTAGGTAAAAGCTCAAATACAGATGCTGTAATGATTTCCAAGACATAATTAATTGCAGTTTTATTTCAAACTAAAAGATTTGTCTCCTCTGGATGAGTGTGACGTATAAGCTGGCCAAGACTAGGAAAAATGGAGTTTGTTAATGTCATTCAATTCAATTCAATTTTGTTTATATAGAGCCAAATCACAACTGTCACCTCACGGTGCATCATACTGTCACCCTCTTTCTGCTGCTCCCTTATTTCTCAAGCGGGTGCCACAGGAGGTGGATCTACATGTTTGAATTGGCACAGATGCCCTGATACAACCCTCCCATTTATCAGGAGTACTAGCGTGGTTAAGTAGTTTAGTATTCATGAAGTTCTGGATTCTTCTTTATTCTAATTGTGAGTTTGTTTACTTGTTGCGTTGTTGAGACTTTGGTTTCTGTTTTTAACTACATGATTTTCCTAGTAAGACATTTTTGTTTGGGTTTATGATGTATTGGTTGTCGTAGTATTCTTAGTATTAGAGTTATTTATTAGATTATTGAGGTTCTGGTTCCTGTCTAGTTTTCATGGAGTTGTTTATGTCTGTTTATGTGATTAATTGTTCTAGTAGTAGCTGTGATTTCTTGGTCTTCATGTATTTTCAGTTTTTATTTTGAGTTTCTTTCTAATGTGTTTGGTTCCCACAGTGTCCTGTCTTTCTGCGTTCTCCCCCTGAGTTCATTCATGATTCGGTGTGTCCTTGTTTCACTTAGGTTTGTACTTCATTTCCTGTTTTATTCTGATGTGTCTTGATTTGGGTTTTACTTCCCGAACAGTCCTGAACATCTGCACTGATGTGTATAAATAGTCCAGTCTTCCCTCTGTCTATTCTCCTTGAATCCATTTGGACTTTGGTCCTGTTTTGCTTTCTGGACCCTGTTAATATTTCACATGTATCATCAGCCTTAATAAAGTGGCTTGCCCTTTGTTAGTCAGCATGTGACAAAAGAACACTCTGCTGATTCCCCTATTATATTCAACGATCCAGTTAAAGTATAAATGATGCTATAACATCAATATTTGTTGCATTGTGTAACCAAAATATTTTCCATTCAAATGTTACAAATTTTGTGTGTTTCTCTCTTTGCTAAAGAAACAAACTATCATTTTAATTTTAATTAGTTTGTGTGATATTATGACACTTCTGCCACAGTAGAAGCTGGCCCAGCCTTCCTAGCAGGGCTGTCAGCTGGTTTAGGCCTCCAATCTGTGGCCTGCAGTACAAAGCAGGATTTCCTCTGATCCAGGTAACATCAGGGTCAACCCCGGGTTTTCTGTGCTATGAAGGCAGCTCACTTATGGGGGGGGGGTATCTCACCATGATAACCGAGGCTGTTCCAGATTAAAGACCAATAGGTATGAAGTCACTGCTTACTGACCAATCAGGTCTCTGGAAAATAGCATCACCATTCCTGGAAAATCCTTTGGACCTCTGTGTCCAGATAGGAGGGTCTACAGTTTTAGGGTCTTTGTCTTTATATTTAATCTGCACTTACTCTCAGGTCCTTAAACAGCACCGGGGCTGCAGCTGAAAGAATGTAAACTAAAATCGTCTTTTAAACATGAATTGAATAAAACACTAGATTTTAATGCATCAGATTCTTCGGTGACTTTTAATAGAGTTATGATATTGATAAATCTGTCGGTCTGCAATACAGTTGCTCATTTACCAAAATGTTTAACGTGTACACACATCCGTGCGGTGCTTTTAATTCTAAACGTATAGTGTGCACAGTGGGTTTTCTCTTTAACCTCTTCATTTTCTCTATTTTCTTTTGTAAAATTAACCACTCTGCTGCCAGTAACACGTATCTATAACTGGGATTGGTCAAATGCTGCCAGTGCCACCCCTTTCATGTAAAGTTGCAGTGTGTGAAACCCTGGGACAGAAAGAGACCCGAGTACAGTGAATTTGCTTCATAGTGCAGGGTTCTGACTCATCTACTCATTACGTCTCTCTCTTCTCCATCCACCTGACACCAACAGCTGCACAACACACATGGCACACATGCACTGACTGACATCCACTTAGCACTGCTGCTTTGCTTTATAGTTAGTGTTAAAATGTTTCACTTGTTGCAAATAAATCTTGTCTTTCATAGACTCTGCTGTTCACATCTGCAGACAAAGGGTGGCGTAGGAGATATTCAGGTGCTGTAATGTTTACACACCAGTAGATGGCGATAGTGTTGTTATAAAGTGCAGAGATTGTGGCGGCGCTTTAATAAATCTTTCAGTTTCTTTGAATAAAAGTCCTAATGATTGAAAAAAATAAAACTAAGAAACAATCTAGTTCTGTAATTTATGCCAAAAATAGTGTTACTGTAAATATATATAGAATAAACAAACAGTAGCACACATGTTAAAGATGAGACCGAAATAATTATTACATTTAATGTAAATATTTACAGTATAATGATGCTTTTATAAGTGCAAAACATTTTGACTGATGGTTTGGTTGCCATAAAGCATTTTTGTCCTCTTGCTTTCCTGTCCGAGGCACATGGCCCTCTACCTGCTGGCAGAGAGACAGGTCAGCAGAAATGGATGACAGGAGCAGGTCATTTCTAGAAACCACAGAGGACAACTTCTGTCAACCTGGTTTTCCTTTAAAACAACTGAAGTGTGAGAAGTGGACAGAAAATCAAAATAAATATGAAATTGTTAGGATGGATTGAAAAAAAAAAAGTCTACCTAGAAGGGAAATGTCAATAATTTACATAAACCAAGAAAAGAGGGACAGTGGCAGTCACTGGGAGAATCTCTGGCATTCATTTTTAAAAATATGCCACTTCTCACTTCTCAGGGAATCAGACAAATAATAATATAAATTTGATGCACTCTGTAGCGCATCACAGTGAGCATGCACTCTTTCCACATTAATCCTGCGTTACTCTTTCACACACAATCAGGTAACGAGTTTATACTGAGATGCTGTGTCCTTCTTTGTGCTTCTACCTGGGCCCTGCTGGGTGGTGCTGGCAATTATCCACTTCACCAGGCAGCATTTCATCAGAGATTTACGCGAGAGCCGTGGTCTCTGCCACTTGGAGCCCTCCGTTTGACTGCCCGGGTTTGGCTCTTTCCCATTGGCATCGGGCAGCAGACCGCCATCGACCGCCTTCTCATCTGCCTGAAGACAGAAAGAAACTGTCCTCTGAGAGAGAAAAGAGAAGCAGACACAACACCTGATTTTAAAGAACTAACCACACTTCACGCCAGGAAGAATAAAACAAATGTAACAGGTGTAACTACGTTCAAGCTGTAAAACAGGCTCACAGCTAAATACAATGTATCTTTTTTTTTTTTAAACAAAATTCATTGTTTAATTTCAGTCAATTTCTGTGATAAATTTAATTTTGGAGAAAGTTTTTATCATTTTAAATATAAAATTACAACTCTGCAGAGCATTGTGTTAGCTCAGTAACTTTGAGTTAGTGCACTCTCATTAGTGTCATTAATAGCTGAAAACAACTAAATCCATACAAATACAGTCAGCAATTAGCTGGTAAAAAATAGTTTAACATTGAGCAGCTAACAAGCCAGATATTTCCCCGAGCTGATGACCAAAAAAAAAAACCGATTTAAAAGCAGAGTCAATATCTGACCCACATTCATCAGGTGGACACAAATTAAATGAGATGTTAATGTGCTGCTTGAAGCAGGTTTAATGATTTTATCTACTTCACTAGAGCCTAAAAAGCCTCAATATATTCTGAGCACATCCTTTTTGAAGTGCATTGTCTGGGATATTATGGTTATTATGGCAGGACAACGCTGTAACTCATAGAAGTAGCAAGTTAGGGTTGGGGTTAGCACATGGGTGAACAGACTTTGGCAGAAAAAATGGGAAAAAATGAGATGTTTGTGCTGATATGCTGTGTTTGGTTTTAACCAAACACGGCGCTGTGCTTCACGGCCAAACATCCCCACGTTGATCTTGTCTGTCCAAAGGACATTGTTCCAGTCTTGTGGTTTGTTCATATGCAATTTTGGGCTGTGCCGCCATGTTTTATGTTTTAGAGAGAAGAGGCTTTCTCCTGGGAACCAATCCAAACAAGCCATATTCAGTCTTTTCCTAACTCCACTCTCATGAACTTTAACATTTTACATGCTAATTGAGGGCCTGTAAAATCTGAGCTGTAGCTCCAGGTTGTTTTTGTCTGTTTGTTTTTAAGTTTTTCTGAGCATTGCACAGTCTCAGGTCTTGAATGTTTCCCACTTGTAAATAATCTTTCTCCCTGTGTAATGATGGACATCAAATCATTTGGAAATGGCCCGATAACCCTTCCCCGATTGATCGGCACTGACAGGTGCTTCTCTAAGGTCATTCCTGATGTCTATCCTCCTTGGATTAACACACACCTGAATGCTCCAGACCAGCACACTGACAAAAATGTCTGCTTTAATAGAGGTGACAAACTTTATTTTTCACATAGCTGTATGCTTTACAGGTTTAGAAAGAAAAAAAAAATGGAGAGAGAACTGAAAAGCAGGTCTCCTGTAACAGGAGCACTTCTGGGAACACTGACACAAAAGAGCTCATGTTTCCAGTTATTTTCACCACCACATTATATGATCTCAACTCACACGGGACACAGATTCAGCGTTTCTACATCAAGTCATATATATATAATATAATTTACACGTCTGATTTTAAACAGCACAACTGCTGTTTGTCTAACAATATAAGAGAGTGTTTTTTTTCTTTGTCTGGTTGTTTCAATTCTAAATGTATTCTTTTCTCTTTTTTTTCTCTCAACCTCTCAGTTTTATCATGCACTGCTAAGATATGCACGGCTGCATGCTTATCCTTTCCTGCAAGCTTAGATTTAGAAGTTTCCTTTCCTTCATTACAGGTTTTGCCTCCTATTTCTAACTTTAGCCGTTTATGCTGCATGAATAAAACAGTCATTACAGCTTATAGTTTAAAGGTTATTGAGATGAAACTATGAAGAGTTTTGTAGATAACACTTGCAGAACAACTGTCTCGAGAGCTCCTCTGTCCCCTTTTTCAATATGGAAGGCTGCTAAATCATCTTAGCATCAACACTGTTGCTCAATAATTCACACTCCTTAAAACTTCATCAATAAAAGATCGGAGTGGACGGCCATGTTGAGGTGAAAGATGACTACAAATTCAAAAAAGGGAAACTAGATGGACCATCCAAAACCCACATATAGCCTACATACACACACAGACATGTTGTATGCATCCATGAGAATCACACACACACGTTTAAAAATGCATGACTACACATTTAGCAGTTTCATACATAAATGCAGCATATAGCCTTCTGGCTCCTCTCAGCATGTTCCCTGCTCTGACCTGAAATCTCATTTTAGTCCCCCGAATTTGCACAAATTTAACAATCAAATAGATGTTGTAAGAATTTACATATTTATTTACTTTAAAAAAATATCTTCACCGACTTAAATAGCTAAGACAAGCGTATGTTTGAGGAAGTCGCATTCGTCTCTAAAGGACCTAAAAGAAGGTTATTTTGGGTCTTCACATCCAGGAAGCTGCATTATTAAAAGAGCGATGCTCCGTGTGATCATCTAAGTTATCACCAAATCCCTGGGCGACCACATATGTTACCTTTTTGCATGCATGCACACCTGCATGCGGACACAAGCACACACACAAGGCTGTGCCATGTTTTTGGTCTTGTCCAGACTGCATGTGTT